>JAXCGZ010017709.1:0-37500 GCA_037179515.1 Halocaridina rubra | reverse complement strand
AAACTTCTCCTTAGATCTTATTATTATTATTATTATTATTGGCGACAATAATTTTCCTTTGATGATGATTGTGGAGATTATTATTATTATTAAGGGCTCATCATTGTTTGTACGTCTGTTGGTTTATTTACTTTAATAACAGTGTACAGTGCCCCTCCCTAGTTGACTGGGACAAAAGGAATTTGGGGGGTTGGGTAGAATAGAATGTTGGGGAGAGAGAGAGAGAGAGAGAGAGAGAGAGAGAGAGAGAGAGAGAGAGAGAGAGGGAGAGGAGAGAGAGGAGAGAGAGAGAGAGAGAGAGAGAGAAGAGAGAGAGAGAGAGAGAGAGAGAGAGAGAGAGAGGAGAGAGAGAGAGAGAGAGAGAGAGAGAGAGAGAGAGAGAGAGAGAGAGAGAGAGAATGAATGTGGAGGGAATGTTGAAGGTTATGGTGTTGGGGGTAGACGATCGGCATCATCACAAAGTGTATGTGTGTATGTTTATATGTATGTGTTTGTGTGTGATTATTACCTAATTGTGTTTACAGGAAAGAACCCAAAGCTCGTATCTTCCCGTCTCCTGATCGGTTCTATTTTGTACTTAGTGATACTTATCATAAGTACAAAATGGAACCGATCAGGAGACGGGAAGATACGAGCTTATGTGTGCATGTGTGTGTCCCGCATAACCGATTTCCGTTCCGTTCTACAGTAGTCTCTCTCTCTCTCTCTCTCAACGTCATTCCCCATTTAGTGTCGTCATCTTTCATTTCCTCTTTCTCATTTGATTTCTTCTTCGCCGTTTTTCTCTTCTCTACTTTGATGGCAAATGGAGGCATCCTTTTAAAGTTTCATCAGGAAATGAAGAGAGAGAGTGAATTTAAAATCCAGGGCAGTTTATTATTATAGTTTTTTCTCTCTCTCTCTTTCTCTTGCTTTGTTGACTCTTTGTTTCCAACCTTAGCTATGTGGCTTCCTTTATACATAAACTTGCTTCTTTTATTGTTTTATATCTTCCTTTGTTCATCTCTGTATATTTGTCTTTCTATCTATCTAGCTGTCTTAGTTTATTATATAGTATCCTTTGCTTAGTTAGTACTCTATTATCTATTTATACAAATATGAAACAAGCTTTATAATATCTACTTATAAGTCACTTTTAATCTTAGAAGAATAACCATTGTACAAAAATGGATATGTTTGTTTGTTTGTTTGCCTCCGTATCAGCTGGTGCTTATTCAGGCACAATATCTTACTCATAAAATATTTATTTACTCACCATATTTGGGGTTTATCTGATTTGCAAGATTATAGTATAATTAATATTCCTTGGTTCTAAACATTATTCTATCTATTGACCTTACTGCACGAAATCTTAACATAAATAAAGTCTGCTGAGAGAAAAAGAAAACGCATACAATTCGTTCAAAGAAAATGTATATCGTACTGTACATGGGAAACTTATATGAAATATATATATAGTCTCTACACGCTATTTCCCTGACGACATTAAATTGAAAGTTTGTTTGTTCTGTTTATTTCAGTCTTCATAATATCACGTTCATATAAATTTACGCTTGCATGCTGTTATTAATAAAGTAAAGGGTGGTTTGTTAACAGTGCAGGGAAGGTTCATACAGTCACGGTAAAAATAAATGTAAAATGCCTATGTATATATTGTGCTCCTACTTCGCGGATTCCACCTATTGCAGCCGGTCCCGGAACCGAACCCCCGCGATAAACGAGGGAGCACTGTATATATATATATATATATATATATATATATATATATATATATATATATATATATATATATATATATATATATATATATATATATATATATATATATATATATATATATATATATATATATATATATATATATAATCTCCTTTTTTTTTACGAAAGGATAGCATATCAAAAGGCTCATGTAAACCAAATTTTGAATAGTTTAATAAGTACATTTCCATAAGGAATAATGTTGATAGGCATAGATAAGTTCCACAAGCATGTATAAACACACTATACCAAAGAAAAAAGCTAGATAAACACATATTTCAAGTACATAAGCAAGCTGAAATACGTATGTAAGCAAGCTAAAAATAAACAAATACAGAATAAAAGATAAAAAGATAAACAAAAAATCAAACAAATTAACTTACTCTATATACAGTGGACAACAGGTGTGTGGTGGCGGTGAGCAGTTGATTTGAGAGGTAGGCGAGGGAGGAACAGAGGAGGGGGAAGTGGGAGAGCTTCAATCTCATAATGGTCACCAACACTTCTTCCCACTGTGTTGGGACTCCCTCACCTGATGATAGAGGCTTGTTTTTACATAAATACACGGGGAATGTCGACCTAACATCAGTGGAATACAGGAGCTTGATGTTGGTTTCCAAGGTTCAGGTTCCAGGGAAGATAGTGCTAAGCCATAACGATTATCTTATTGGATTATTCACAGAAAAATGGACCTAATGACCACTAACCAAAGCTTGTGCCTTTGTTTGCAGTGTGGTCGGTCAGTACCCTTCACAAAATGAGATTTTCACCCATATTGGGGTGATTTTTCCACATAAGTTGTTATAGTAGAAGATGGACTGAGGAATACGCTGGTGTACATAACTAAAAAATGGCCACCATGGTAGAACAGACCATCTTGCACTCAGAGCCTCGTTTTTTCTCACTTGCGTTATTTGTGTAATTTGAATTAATTTATCATTATTTAGTGCATGCGTTATTCCAAAGTTGAGTAATCTAAACTCATGTAAAAAGGGAGGAGACTGCTATATACAGTATATATATATATATATATATATATATATATATATATATATATATATATATATATATATATATATATTATATATATATATATATATATATATACAGTGTTCCTTCGATTATCGCGATGGTTCGGTTCCGGGACCCGGCGCGAGACAGGAAAATCGCGAAGTAGGTTCAGCCTATATGTACATAGATATTTTAATTTATTTTTACGTTTACACTGTATAAACCCACCCAGTACTGTTAACAAACCACCCTTTACTACATAAATAACAGCATGCAACGTAAATTTATATGAAAGTGATAGATGAAATTACGGTGAATGAAGTGGTAATTACATGACATACTCATGTACATAGCTATTTTACAATTATTCTGTACTGTATAAACCCTCCCTGCACTGTTAAAAAACACCATTTACTTTATAAATAACAGCAAGCAACGTAAATTTTTATGAAAGTGATAGGAAAACTTACCGTGAATGAGGTGATGATGACGTGACATACTCATATACATAGGTATTTTACAATTATTTTTATGTTTACGTACTGTATAAACTCTCCCTGCATTGTTAAAAAACACCCTTTACTTTATAAATAACAGCATGCAACGTAAATTTATATGAAAGTGATAAACAAACAAGCAAACAAACTTTATTTCCATTTCAATACAATGGGTATTCGTCAGCCAGGGCAAGCCCCAACCCCCCACTGTGGTGTCCAACCACAGCAGTTCCTGCCAGTAAACAGCTTAAACTCTCGGTCTTGGACGGGAACCGATCTTTCGACCTCGTGAATGCGAAGCCAGAGCGTTACCACTGTACTAGCCAGCAGAACTTACCGTGAATGAGCTGATGATGACGTGACATACTCATGTACGTAGGTATTTTACAATTATTTTTACGTTTACGTACTGTATAAACCCTCCCTGCACTGTTAAAAAAACACCCTTTACTTTATAAATAACAGCAAGCAACGTAAATTTTTATGAAAGTGATAGGAAAACTTGCCGTGAATGAGGTGATGATGACGTGACATACTCATATACATAGGTATTTTACAATTATTTTTACGTTTACGTACTGTATAAACCCTCCCTGCACTGTTAAAAAAACACCCTTTAATTTATAAATAACAGCATGCAACGTAAATTTATATGAAAGTGATAGATAAAATTATGGTGAAGGACAAACAAGCAAACAAACAAACAAACAAACAAACAAAACAAACAAAAACATTTATTTCCATTTTGTACAATGGTTATGCAACATTAATAGTAACTTATAAGTAGACATGTAATTAAACTAACAAATAAGAGTGTTAGACATATAGTTAAATTAAATGTAGCTTTCATAGAAAATAATAATGCTGTAATAAAAATGTTACAATAATGTTAATAATAAAGTAGTAAGTATGCCACTAGATACAGGATCGTTATTATCGGCATCATTTCCATATTTGTTTCCTTACAATGAGAATAATTAGTTCTTAATGAGCAGCAACTATTTGTCCAAAAGAAAACTATATAGTTTGCCTTTGAAAGCTGTGAAAGAGGATGCATTTTTAAGATGCTCTGGAATATTATTCCAGAGTGTTGGCCCTTTGATAGTGATCATCTTTGAACCTGCTTCTGTGTTTGTTCTGTGAATAAAGAGCTCACTGCTCTGTCTTGTGTTGGTTCCCCTTATATCCCTGACTGTTTTTAAATCAAATAGCCAGCTAAGATAATGATGGTCCAAAATTTTGAATACAAAAACATAAATAGCATAAGCGACCTTATTTTCTGCCCGCAGCCACCCAAGTTTATTGAGAGCTGGTGTGATGTGGTCATATTTTCTTATTCCTCCCAGGGCAACTCGAGCTGCAAAAGTAATAAGCTTCTGTATTCTGTTTATCTGAGTCTTAGTGGTAGCTCCCCAAACAGTTGTGCAGTAATTAATGTGACTTAGGGCTAGAGATTCAACAACAGTTATTCGAGTGGTAGTCTCAAAATTGTCTTTTATACGTGATAAGTACATTAATGTTCCTGTAACCTTTTTGCATACTTTATCTATGTGGGAATCAAACAACATGTGGTTATCAAAGTGAATTCCTAGGTTTTTGACTGTTTTGCTAGGTGTGATAATATTGTCGCAAAAATTAATTGTTGTGTTTTCTGGAATTTGTGCTATGTGGAACCTTGAACCAATAAATATGCACTGTGTTTTACTTTCATTAATTAACAGCCCAATTTCTTGGAAATAGGTTTTAATTTTTGACAGTGTTTTCTGCTCTTAAAGTTAGCTCTGGGAGATTATTAATATCACCACTAAGGAGTAGTTGAGTGTCATCTGCATATTGTACGACTAGACAGTCAGAAATGAAAGAAGATAGATCATTTACGTAAATGGAGAAGAGGATAGGACCAAGTACTGATCCCTGTGGAACACCAAATGATACATTTTTTGGCACAGAGATAATGTTGTTAAGACGAATGGACTGTTTACGATTAGATAGATACTCGCTAAACCATGTACATAGGTATTTTACAATTATTTTTACGTTTACGTACTGTATAAACCCTCCCTGCACTGTTAAAAAAACACCATTACATTTTTTATCAATTAAATAATGAAATTTGTTTTTTTCAATAAAAAAATGAAAATACTGAAAATTTTTATTTTTTCAATATTTTAATATTTTTGCGTATATCCAAAAAATAAAATAATAATTTGCAAAAAAAAAAAAACTGTGGTATAGTGACAACGCGAACCAAGAAACGCGATCCAGCGGGAGATCACTGTATATATATATATATATATATATATATATATATATATATATATATATATATATATATATATATATATATATATATATATATATATATATATATATATATATATATATATATATATATATATACACCTAGTTCTCAGAATAATGTGGAGATAGGTTCTCAGAAGTCACGGGTAAATGGTAAATCGCATGAAAAACAAGTCATTTTCCATAGGAAACAATGATAAGGGGCATAGCTTGTTCCGCAACCATCCATAGACACACTATACCAAAGATATAAGATAAGTAAAACATATTTTATAAGTACATAACAAAGCAGCAAGACCTGTAGTTATATGTATTAACATGCAAATAGTGTACAGTTTAAAAGATATACAGATTTACTGTACAGTAAGCAAATTAATGCACTCTATTATGCCGTTGGCAACAGGCTTACACTGGGACATGCATGGTGGCCAGACACACTATACCAAAGATATAAGATAAGCAAAACATATTTTATAAGTACATAACAAAGCAGCAAGACCTGTAGTTAATTGTACTAACATGCAAATAGTGTACAGTATAAAAGATATACAGATTTCCTGTACAGTAAGCAAATTAATGCACTCTATTATGCCGTTGGCAACAGGCTTACACTGGGACATGCATGGTGGCCAGACACACTATACCAAAGATATAAGATAAGTAAAACATATTTTATAAGTACATAACAAAGCAGAAAGACCTGTAATTATTTATATTAACATGCAAATAGTGCACAGTATAAAAGATATACAGATTTACTGTACAGTAAACAAATTAATGCACTCTATTATGCCGTTGGTAACAGACTTACACTGGGACTCGCATGGTAACCAGGGTTGCCAGATAAAGAGGATGTTTTTATTTTCAAATGTATGGTACATTTCAAGATACAGTATATATTAATTACAAGATGGTAGTACACACTGTAATTTAAATAAAAATGTACTTCATCTTTAAGATACTTGAAATAACTTACCCGCTTACATGTATATATTTTATATTTATCATTTCTCTCATTCATCTATTCTGGCAACACTGATGGTAGCGGTGAGGATGAGGATGCATACGTTTTGTCACACTTCCGTATCAGCTGATGCACCCTCGCACGCTATTTCCCTGACGATATTATATTGAAAATATGCTTGCTGTTTGTTCTTAACGTTTTTTTTCAATTTTCTTCATAATATCCAATTGCATTAAGTGGTAGAAGAGTAGGATGTGGGAGAACAAACCTCTAAGGCAAACGTTTTGCTACTTCCGTATCAGCTGATGCACCCTCATACGCTATTTCCCTGACGATATTATATTGAAAATATGTTTGCTGTTTGTTCTTAATGCTTTTTTTCATTTTTTTCATAATATCCGATCGCATTAAGCGGTAGAAGAGGAGGAGGATGGCGGAAAAGTGCCTCCGAGGCGGTAGATCTTTTACTAAAGTGAAATTTTTTTTTCTTCGAATTTTTCTGCATGGGCGTCATTCGCGAATTTCGTATTTTTTTTACTATTATTTTTTTAGGAGCGTTATTGTAATTTCTCTGATAAAAAAAATGCGGAAAAAAGGAACAAGGTGTACATATAAATATACACAATAGGTCCTCACATAATGCTAATCCGCGTTACGTCGTATCGCTGCTACGACAAAGGAGAAAAAATAATTAATAAATTATAAATAAATAAATTTTTTGACATACCTGGCTGGTGCGGTAAATTCAAACCACACGCCAAAATAGTTTGAGAGAGTGGTGGAGGAATACATAGCTAGCAGCACTGCAGTATTCATATTTATCAAGTTAATAGTTTTATTTATTTATTTTTTTATATATTTGGCTTTATTGAAGGATTCCATTGAGACAAAAAAAAAAAAACACATAGCTGTAGATACGTTTTAATCGAAATACACACGAATACACAGCAAGCAGCACTACTGCATTCATATTTATTAAGTTAATGGCTTATTTATTTATTTTTTTATATATCTGATTATATTAAATCCAAAGAGAAAAATACTAAACACATACCTGTAAATATGATTTTATTTGAAATACACACTACAAAGGTAGCTGTTATAATATGTGGAGCCATTACAAAGGCATCCTATAAAGTTGTAGGCTGACGAGTTATCTGTTGAAAATGTACAGTGATCCCTCGCGAAGTAGGAACACCTAAAAAAAAAAAAAAAAAAAAAAAAATTTTTTTTTTTTTTTTTTACACTTCTTCCACGAGTACAAAGAGGATTACGATTAGAAAAGATCATCATCATCATTATATATATATATATATATATATATATATATATATATATATATATATATATATATATATATATATATATATATATATATATATATATATATATATATATATATATATATATATATATATATATATATATATATATATATATACTGGCATTTATTATCCTACTAGGAATCTACGGTATTACCAGGCCAATTTTCACCATTACGAGTTCTGGTTTGATCATGAATTTTTAAACCTTTATTAATTATCACCCTTGGAATGACCTGTCAGATGTGAAGTGATTATAAAAGATGTGTAATGAATATCCAGCTCTCTGCTGGGTTTTAATATACCTCTGCATTACTCTCATTATGTCTATTCCAAAAATTCTCCCTCACTATTATTACGAATTTGTAATTAAACCATTATTTTTACAATAAATAATGTAGTTTTGGTTGAATGAACAAGAGTTAATTAAAGATGTCTCTCTCTCTCTCCAACATTCTATTCTACCCAACCCCCCACACTCTCTTTGTCCCAGCCAACTAGGGAGGGGCACTGTACACAGTTATTAAAGTAAATAAACCAAGAGATGTACAAACAATGATGATCCCTTAATAATAATAATAATAATAATAATAATAATAATAATAATGATAGTCTCCACAATCATCATCAAAGGAAAATTATTGTTAAAAATAATAATAATAATAATAAGATCTAAGGAGAATTATTGGAATAGACATCATGAAAGTAATGCAGAGGTATATTAAAACCCAGCAGAGAGCTGGAGATTCATTACACATCTTTTATAATCCCTTCACATCTGACAGGTCATTACACTCTCCACATCTGTCTCTCTTTACAGCCTCATAAAGGCTGTTTTATTTTATCATTTTTTGGCTCATCCTAGTGTCACAATAATCTTTAAAAAAAAAATAATAATAATAATAATAAATAAATAAAAATAAAAATATATCCCGATACAGTGAATTCGCGAGAGGTGAATCGCGATAGAGCGGGGGATTACGGTACATACTGCTGTTCTGTATTCGTATTTATCAAGTTAATGGCTTTATCTATTTATTTTTTATATACACTATTTGGTTATATTGAAAAATTATACTGAATTTAAAAAAAAAATACCACACATATAGCAATAAATACGATTTTATTTATCTCGAATCCACAGCTAGCAGCATAGCTGTATTCGTATTTATCAAATTAATGGCTTTCTTTAATTATTTTTTTATATACAGTTGGTTATATTGACAAATTATATTGAATTTAAAAAGAAAAAATACCAAACATATAGCTGTAAATACAATTTTGTTCGAAATAATTTGGTGAGCATAGTGGAAGAATACGAGGCAATGCGGCATTAGAAGCAGGAGAAGGACCAACGCTCAGTTTCTTCCCACCCAGCATACTGTGTCTGGTGCTTTCGTCTGCTCTCTCGTTACTGACTTTACTATGCCTCCCAAGTGTGTTAATGATAGTTCTGATGGCAAAGACACTAAGAAAAGAAAAGCCATCACTTTGGAGATTAGAATTGAAGTGTTAAACTGTGATGAAGAGGGAGAATCTTCTACAAATATTGGCTGGATCCTCGGGTTAGCCCGTATGACCTTGGCCACGATCATCAAAGACAAAGATCGCATCCGTGACCAAGTCTCTCCCTCCCTATGAATAACCATTGTACAAAAATGGATATAAATGTTTGTCTATGCAAGCACACCACATGAGTACAATAAAAGTAAGAAATACCTACAGATTTGTTGTACTGTAATATTTTTATGTTTATATGTATGCTTTGTTATCTTACAATGAGAACTTATTTTGTTGTAGTGTAATATTTTTATGTTTATAAGTGTTTTATAATTTTACAATGAGAACTTATTTGTTGTAGTGCAATATTTTTTATGTTTATAAGAGTGTTTATAATCTTACTATGAGAATTTACAATGCAGTACGTACAGTGCAATTTTATCTACAGATTAAGTACTGAATATTCTTTTGCCTCTCCAGACTCACCTGCCCCTGTCTCCTCACCACTTGCCTCTCCAGATTCCTCCTAATAAGCCAGTCTCTCCCTCCCTATGCAAGCACACCACATGAATGCAATAAAAGTAAGCAATACAGTACCTACAGTTTTGTTGTAGTGTAATATTTTTATGTTTATAAGTGTTTTATAATTTTACAATGAGAACTTATTTTGTTGTAGTGTAATATTTTTGTTTATAAGTGTATTTTATAATCTTACAATGAGAACTTACTTTGTTGTAGTGTAATATTTTCATGTTTATAAGTGTGTTTTATTATCTTACAATGAGAACTTATTTTGTTGTAGAGTAATATTTTTTATGTTTATAAGAGTATTTTATAATCTTACAATGAGAACTTATTATACAATATGTACAGTACAATTTTTTTCTATAGATTATGTATTGAATGTTCTTTTGCTTTATTATCTTACAATTAGAACTTATTTTGTTGTAGTGTTATATTTTTATGTTTATAAGTGTGTTTTATAATCTTACAATGAGAACTTATTTTGTAGTGTAATATCTTTTTAAGTTTATAAAAGTGTTTTATAATCTTACAATGAGAACTTGTAATCCAATATGCACAGTACAATTTTTTTCTATAGATTATGAATTAAATGTTCTTTTGCCTCTTCAGACTCACCTGCCCCTGTCTCCTCAGCACCTACTTCTCCAGGTTCCTCCTAATAAGCCAATCTCTCCCTCCCTTTGCAAGCACACTACATGAATACAGTAAAAGTAAGCAATACAGTACCTACAGTTTTGCTGTAGTGTAATATTTGTATATAATATTACAATGAGAACTTACTTTTTTGTAGTGTAATATTTTTTATGTTAATAAGAGTGTTTTATAATCTTAAAATGAGAACTTATAATACAGTATATACAGTACAATTTTCTTCTATAGATTACGTATTGAATGTTCTTTTACCTCTCCAGACTCATCTGCCCCTGTCTCCTCAGCAGCTGCCTCTCCAGATTCCTCCTTATAAGCCTGTCTCTCACTTTCTAAGCAAGCAAACCACAGTACAGTATACTTACAGTTTTGTACTATACAGTAATAAAGTAGTGTAATACAGTACAGATATTTTTATGTATATAAGCGTTGTTTTATAATACAGTACCTGTACTCTATAATGTTAATTTTCAAATTTAGGAATAGTATGAAGATTAGTTTTACCAATTTTTTAAGAATCATTAGGAACATAGAATTTTTTCTATGTTTCTGATGGTTTAATTTTTACATTGGTTGGGGGACCTAGGTTCTGATCGAAGTGAATTCCGACTTACATCAAAATCCGCATAAAGTCAGCTGTCAGGAACAGAACCCTGACGTTATATATATATATATATATATATATATATATATATATATATATATATATATATATATATATATATATATATATATATAAAAACCTGGTAACATTCAAGAAATTTGAATTTGGCCCTCCTCCATATTGCGCATGTTGCCATCTGGTGACAGCAGAAGAAACGAAAGAAAGCCACTGGAATTATAATCAAATGTTCCATGTATTGTTTTCTTGTGTTACATTTTAATTGTTTTTTATATATTTTGTACCCATGAGAGCCAGAAAATATAAGTAATATATTATCATTATACAATGGTAAAAATGTATAGTTAAATTTACCAGACAATAATAGTTTTAAGGCAAAATTCAAGCGTAAGTGGGAGGTTTATGATGACGCCATTACCGGTAGGCTAGGTTTGAAAACGTACATGAAGTAGGCTTGCTGAAAACAAGATTATCTAATATTATTGAGTGACAGCCTTGTTATTTTGACTCAAGATTTGTGTAGCCTATTATATTGTATAATTATTTCTCAGAGTCTCACACCATGTCTCAGCATAAATAGCCTAGGCTACTTAAGGTCTTGATAATTCTATTTTTGGTGCCATTATTTCCTAGTCACTAGGCTAGGCTTTGAGTGATATTGTTAAAGATTGTTTATTTCCATAACTTAAGGCCTAGCTAGGCTAAGTTAGTCTTAATAGATATATCTTTGATGATCAATATATTTTGTTTACTTAACATGAAATCTCCATTTCTGATTTCCATTTTCTTATATATAATTTGGGGGCATATTTCATAAATATTCTTCCTTGATTAGAGTATGTTTATTAATATACTGTTTAATTTATATTTGTCATAAATTTAATGCTACTGATGATTAGTTAATATACCTTAGATGATTAATTAATATACCTAATTATAATCTATGTTCTTTTCTATAACTATTACATAACTCTTGCACTACTTTATTATTTATTTGTTTATTTAATCTTATATTTACATCTCATAAGTTATATGTTTAACATCAGGTACTTATATATATGATGTATACAAAGATTTATAGAATTTTTTATGTCTTGCTCTTTATTTAATTTTGAATATGCCATTTGTTACAAATATTGTATTGCTATGATGACTATTTCTTTTGCATATGAAACGTTAGTTTATAATTTCTAAGTTTACTTATATATTTGTTTTTCTTTGTTTTTATCAACAAATTGGACCTTTTGTTCATTCGTCCATTTATTTGTTTACTTGCTAAATAAAACATTAAAAGAGTCCCAAAAAATTTGGTTTTTACTGCTCTATGAAACTAGAAGATAAAATAGAAAGTAACACAAGAAGTCTGTAGTATATACCTACTTACACAGGAGGTGTAACAATATACCTACTTACACAGGAGGTGTAACAATATATATATCTATAAATAGGGGGTCCTTGACTTATGTCAGAGTTCCATTCCTAAAAAGTGATGTAACCCGAATTTTAGTGTAAGTCAGAAAACACCTAAATGAGCACCTATGCTAATGGAGTAGTAAAGTTCCTCCCTTTTTCATGAATTTTATTATCTCTAATATCACTTCCATGGTGATGGCTAATATTATCAAAAAAAGAAGCAAAATAATCTATGGGAGATGTATTGCAACAACAAAGCATTGTAACTCGAGGACATTGTGAACCAATGACCCCCTGTATATATATATATATATATATATATATATATATATATATATATATATATATATATATATATATATATATATATATATATATATATATATATATATATATATATATATATATATATATATATATATATATATATAATAACTTAAATATGATCAACAGACTTACAATAAGTTTTTAATTAACCATAGAACAACTTACTTTGAGGATGGTTGTTTCAGTATCTCTTTATATACATTAAGTCTATTCCTGACTAATGCAGCAGATGCTAAACACATGAAGAGTATCTTGTTATTGCCTGCAATAAATGCATTTTCGCTCACTCTCTTGACATGATCCAGCATATAATTTGCTGACTGCTCCATGGCTACCATCAAAGCTGCTTTGGGGGGAAGGACTCTCCCTCTTGGTTTGGTGACTGGGGTAGCTGCCTTTGCCTCTCTTAAGGCTCTGGAAGCAGATGAAATTGTGCTTCCTGGAGTCGAAGCTGGAATTTCTTCTGGGATGGGACGACGAACGGGATAGAGAGAGACCTGGCCCAGAGAGCCCACCATGACTTCACTGGGAAGAACGCCTCGAGATTTTTCGACTGTAGGGTTTACCGTCTGTTTTAGACATTCTTCCCATTCACATATACCAAAGCTAATACTACCCAATGCAGACATTGGGGTATCCCTCTGACCTCCTACAGCATAAGGGCATACAGGGCCATCTTTGATTTGACTTGATTTTTTGAATTCAGCCCATTCAGCATGAAGGGCATCCTTAATAGCTCCTACCAAATTACTTACGTCACCTTTTGCCATTCTTTACAAAGTCTAGTAACAGTGGTCTTGAAAGAATTATTACAGGTTGAATACAAAATAATTCATTTATATAAATATTCTACATATTGTTTACAAAAGCAGAATATTCAAAAATATCCTTAACAGATTCCAATGTTCGTTTATGATATTTTCAGCACTATGTAACAATATATACAATAAACAACATTATATTTCTATCACAAATGCCATCAAATTTGCTTACGTGCTCCATAGGCTAGTTTCGATAAATCAATGTTCCTATTAAAGATTTTTGACAGTTCTTGACTTAAGAGATTATGAAGCGTAATGCCATCATGTTTGTACACCCAAATGCCATCAATATAATCATATCTTTTTGGACCACTAAAAGGTGATGATAACCATATTTGCTTATTGGGCGACTGCTTATTTATCACATAAGTACCAATGCTTCCAAGTTGAACCGTTAACACTCCTGTCTGAAAAAATAAATGAAATTAATGCCATGCCTAAACAAAAAACCTTGTAAAAAACAATTTGTGAGAGTAATATGAATTATTCAGTCATGGAAAAAAACACCACATTACATATTATTTATGAGTTCTGGACCATATTATTTTTTCTCTGCAAGATGTGGAAAAAGGTATTTTGTTATTCTGGATGATATTGCATCACCACAGATACCATATATCTAATGATGTACAGTACCTAATAAGATTCCTGAGATGACAGGAGTTACCACATGAGGGGCAACACAAACCCACTGTGGGGAGTTAACTTGGAGCTACTGAGAGGGATGCAAGTGTCGCCTTCACTAAGTTACGGAAGTGTGGCATACAGGTTATTAATAATCTACTGCTGCCTTCTATTTTATTTGTCTTATGGCCAAATCAAATCTGACTACATAAACATTACACTATTAAATCTTAAACTCTACACACAAAAATGTTATAAACACCAATTATATAATAAGAAAAATACCACTTTGCTTTTTGGAACCTAATAAAATACGCTGATAATGAAAAATAAAAAAAAAATTGACACACGTTTCAAAAAATAAGCAATAAAATGGACTTATTAATATATAAAGAAAATCAAAAATTCTACGTGACCTCATATCCAGTGAAGTCAGAAGAGTGACCAAAACATACTGGAAAGAACTGGAGGCCACAGAGATTCATCATACCTTACTCCTTCCTCACAACTTCCACCAGGGAATATGAACAAGGTATTCTTTCTCCCCCAATAAACAAGGTTATATGGAGGAGGAGGAGGAGGAGAAAAAAAAAAAATCCACATACATGTTTTCTCCTGTTTAAGAATGCAGAGGGGCCACATCCAAAGTAAGAAAAAGACTAAAACAAAGTAAAAATGCAAAATAATACAATCACACTTGAAATATGTAATTTTTTCAATATGTAAAATACAACATATAAACCTTAATTTGTTCAGAAATAACTTATATTACTCCACAATTCACAGACACCATATATCTCGGAGATAAGATGACACCGAAATCATAAAAAAAAAAAAAAAAAAAAAAATACAAAAACCAGGGGTCGTCTTTTAAAGCAGGTACAAAAAAAAAGTGGCCTAAAAATTTTACTCAAAATACCACCCTATAACATACTTCACTTACAGAGTCCAACATGGTGTATGCACGTATGGTGAAGATTATGGTGGTTTTAAAGATTTCGATGGTCTCCTGTGTCCATGGCCTACATGGGGTTAGGTAAAAACTGCATGGCCTCCTGTGTCTCTAGCCTACACGTGGTTAGGTACAAATAACATTTATGGTGAAGGTCCATGTTGAACTCTGTTTTTTCACAGTCCGTAGGTGAAGTAAACTATTCCCCAAATTTTTTAAATCCTTCAATATCACTAGTGTCATCGTCTGTGGTACTGTGGTAGAGAACTCCCCAAGTACATCCTGAATCTCACTGTTTACAATGTCGTCAAAAAGGGTCCTAGTCTGAATCTGAGTGGGCTTCGGCTTCGACATCAGTGTCTCGCAATAAATCATATTCCATGACATCCAGTACATTAGAGATACTACATTTTTTGAAACATTTTTTACAGTTATCCCATGATAACAATTCGATAATAGTATTTAAAACAGTTAAGACAGAAGCTAGCAACACACTAAATATTTTTTTTTTTTTTTATGATAGTGACACCAGGACGGCCAAAAATATAAAAAAAATAAAACAGCCCTTATCGGGCCTGGGCACGAAGAAAACATAAAGTAAGGAGAAACAGAGCTGGAGAGTGTAAAGACTTGTCAGATGTGAAGGGATAATATGACGTGTAACAAATATCCAAGAATATTCAGTGTAGATGAAGGCATAGAAAAAGAACCGTAACTGAAGGAAGACTTAAGATGGAACTGTCTTGAAGAGTCCTATTTAAGTTCAAAAATACCTTCAGCTCTAGTATTGTAATGGGCAGCTGGTGCCATGAGCCAACCTACTACATACTTAGAAAATACTTAAATTTAGTCAGTCTACTTGGAGGCCTATTTTTCATAAGTAAGGGAGACTTGACAGTGAGCAAATATAAATCAACAGAACCTATGATGTAAATACAATGGTATTACTATATAGTGTACTCTACTAATCTTAAGTATTAAATTGATAGTTACTTTATATGGTTTTGATTATTGTCGTAATACAGTAAATTTCTGATTCTTCGCTATTTTATTACGAGGTCACTAAAATAACTTTTTATTAAGTTAGTCTATATGCTGTATTTATTGTGGTCCTGAATTGTAAGATATATTACGCAACTGATGTGCAATATTCAACAGGAGTCTCACCGACCGCGTAAGTCTGCACGGGTAGGTGACGGACCTGAGACGCCATCCCAAGAAATGGACTCGACTTCAGCAGCTCCAAACAGAGAGGCAGATTCTCCCCTGTGAAGACTTCAGAGGGTGTCCAGTTACCATAGATAGATAGATAGTCATAGATTTTATTGCCAAATATTCAGTATATATACAGGAATAAATACGTACTTTATATTCAGAGGCACTAGCCTGCTGAGCAAGAGCTCCTTGGCAGGCAGTTTAATATACATTTCACATAATTTAAAGTATGACGGCAAGAGTAAACAAAAGCTCCAGTATAGCAATCTCATACTTATCTTGTAATAAAACAAACCAGTAGCCTGACCTTAACCTGGACATAATGATGCACCAATACTGTATTAATTAGTATTCAGCTGCCAGGCATGTCAGCTAGAAAGGACTTAACCCAGAACCAGAACGAGAATAAGGAAATTAAATTGACTGAGAATCAACTATATGAATATGGTCTCCCTGCTATGGGACCAACGTTGAACTGCATCACGAAATTGCAAGGTCTTGCAATAATAATAATAATAATAATAATAATAATAATAATAATAATAATAACAACAACAATAATAATAATAATAATAATAATAATAATATTTGTGGATGCCTTTGTAAATGTGCTTCACCCACCTACTGGTCATGCCCATCAGCTCTGTCAATACGATACCACATGTATGGAATGTAAACGAACTGGTCACTGAAAAAGGTTAAACTACCAATTACCACTTCAGACGATAGTCTACAGTATTTACCTTAATATATACCTCACAGATAACATACCCATAATTCACACGATTTACAGGTAATAAATTTATGTATGATACCTTATTACTGTAATACATTCAAAGTACAGTAATCCCTTGTTTATCACAGGGGTTTGGTTTAACCGGGACCGACCGCGATAGGTGCATTTCCGCGAAGTAGGAACACCTTTAAAAAAAATAAATGAATAAATATTAAAAGATGATTATGACACCAGGATGGCACAAAAATGATAAAATAAAACAGCCTTTATAAGGTTGTAAAGAGAAACAGTGATGGAGAGTGTAATGACCTTTAAGATGTGAAGGGATTATAAAAGATGTGTAATGAATATCCAGCTCTCTGCTGGGTTTTAATATACCTCTGCATTACTTTCATGATGTCTATTCCAAAAATTCTCCTTAGATATTATTATTATTATTATTATTATTATTATTATTATTATTATTATTATTATTATTATTATTATTATTATTATTATTTTTAACAATAATTTTCCTTTGATGATGATTGTGGAAATTATTATTATTATTATTATTATTATTATTATTATCATTATTTTCAGTATCATTATTATTACGAATTTGTAATTAAACCATTATTTTTACAATAAATAATGTAGTTTTGGTTGAATGAACAAGAGTTAATTAAAGATGTCTCTCTCTCTCTCTCTCTCTCTCTCCAACATTCTATTCTACCCAACCCCCCACACTCTCTTTGTCTCAGCAAACTAGGGAGGGGCACTGTACACAGTTATTAAAGTAAATAAACCAACAGATGTACAAACAATGATGAGTCCTTAATAATAATAATAATAATAATAATAATAATAATAATAATAATAATAATAATAATAATAACAATAATCTCCACAATCATCATCAAAAGAAAATTATTGTTGCTAATAATAATAATAATAATAAGATCTAAGGAGAATTATTGGAATAGACATCATGAAAGTAATACAGAGGTATATTAAAACCTAGCAGAGAACTGGATATTCATTACACATCTTTTATAATCACTTCACATCTGACAGGGCATTACACTCTCCATCTCTGTTTCTCTTTACAGCCTGATAAAGGCTGTTTTATTTTATCATTTTATGGCCATCCTGGTGTCACAATATTTATTTAATTTTTTTATTTTTTTTAAATCCGTGATACAGTGAATCCGCGATAGGTGAACCACAAAATAGCGAGAGATTACTGTACTGCACTGTATTTAATTCATTGTACTGCTATATCATTGTCTCAGCTGTTTGGTGCTCATCAACCTAAACTTAACCACAGATGGTTTGGTAGTTTGGGGGTCAATCTTATACCACCGATATGAGCCAAAACCATGAAACTCAAACAGAAACTTGGGGGTCAATCTTATGCCACTGATATGAGCCAAAACCATGAACTCAAAGTGAAATATGGAGGCCGTCTTATCTAAAAGTCATCATAACCACTGAGATATACAGTCAGTACTCTACTATAGAAATGTGAATACTTTTTTTCATATTACCATATATATTCCTGGTGATGGGTGAGGAAGAATTCCAACCTTGCATTCCCTGCATATTGTAGAGAGAAAATACAAGGCGATGGAGAGAAGGCCTGGAAATTAATCTCTCAACTAACTTTTTTTTTCTTGCCAAAGATAAGTTAATATAATGGTTGAGGATGGGCAAGGTGCAATTAAGCAGTGCTGCTGCATTCTTTTTTGTTTATGGTGTCATCAAGAAAAAAAATTACGAATTAATACAAAACCCCTCTATGCAATGAAAGACAAATAAGTACACTATATTGTTTCAAGAAGAAATATATAACAAAATGTTTGATCATGTATACAGTATTCTATTGTCTAAACAGGAATTTTACAAGAGGAGCTGGCTTCACAAAAACCCTGCCTGTACCAGCAAGTATACTCACTTACACTGCTGAGCTGCCAGAACTATTTCAAAAACATTTCTAAAGAATATAATGTCACTGTCACTAATAAAAATAAATCCTGTTCATGGACTTAAAAAGAGGATTTCAAGTACCACCTGACAAGAAAATGATGATGAGCAATCTGCTCTCATATATAAGGTACCAAAATGCTACCCATACTTTCCACATCATTAATAGTGGTGTTGTGGGAGAATAAATTCTGCACCCATATTCCCTTGTGTCATAAAAGCCAACTAAGAGGGATAGAGCAATAAAGGGCTGGTTGCCTATTCCTCTTTTATTTTATATTATTTTTTTCTGCAACAACACCGTTGATAGAATGGGTATGGATTCACAGGGTATTATGAAGTCCTGCTCTTTCTCTTTTCTTTCTGTAAAACATAAAATGCTATGCAATGAATCCTTTGCTAGTTGTTTTATAAATGGGAAGAAAAAATTACTAAAAATCATAAATAACTTATAGTGTCATCACGGTTTTGTGTTCTTATATACAACTTGCGTATTAACACACTGTCGTATAATTTGCATCTGTTGTCTGCCATGTTGTGCAGAAACAAGTTCCATGTGGTGTTGATCCCATGCTTCCTATCTCTGACATATGATCTAAAACTGAAGGGATGCGTTTCGGTCTTGAGGCATAAATAAACACCATAGTAACTGGTCCTACAACATGTAAACTAGGCCTAGACACCTTCGTGGGAACCAGCATTGCCATAGCCACACCTACATCATATGATCTGGGACACTGTTCTTAAAGGATGGCCAAGCCAATTTCAAATTCGATTGGTCGAGGCATGTACAGACAGTCCTCCCACCTCCTTCGTTTTGTATCCTGCAGCTTGTTTGAGGTGTGAGATGAGTAACTACATTATTAGAACAACATCAAAGAATGGGAGCATTGAGGCCTAAAAGATCCCTGAACCTTGCAGAATAAATGCATTGTTACTCGACATCGATTGTCTCTTCCCTATGACTGTAATTCCTGGCAGGAGTATAAGACTTATGCTTCACTTGTGGCAGCAGAGTATGATCCCATGTCGGAAACATCATGAAGACAATCATATTGTATGCCAGTGGAAAGTCGTGTGGCAATAAAGAACATGCTGAATACAGAAGAGTACAAATCAACTCTGGTGGCAATAACAGATGAAGAAAAGGTCTGCAGAATCCTTGAGTACGAAGAAGTATTAAGAAACTTGACAGCAAGACCAAGGCTTAATTGTTGGGGAAAAATGAAAGCGGCAGGCGGCAATGTCAATGGAGATTACTCCGAAGCTGATATCGAGAGTGACCTCTCATTGGAAGAAGAGGTCACACGAGTGAGACAACAGCGGAAAGCCACACCATGCTTAGTTACTGACCCCGATAAACAGTCTGCTTCCCCAAAGGGCAACGCGACTCAAGACACACAGAAGGATGGAAGAGGAAGCACATAAGGTTATCACTCACCCCCGTTCCCCTCTTTGGAAGGCGCCCAGAATTAAAGATACAGGGTGTCCTAATAGAACGCCATTCCAAGTTACATCTTTCTGCTGCTACATTGGAGGCCAATGAATAATTAATAATTTATAAGTAAATTAAGTTTTCGACCTACCTGGCTAGTGTGGCAAATTCAACTGCCCGCACTGAAAAGTTTGTGAGGCTGGCAAAAGAATGGTCACACGGCATTGCTGTATACTATGTTCCCTCGCTATATCGCGGTTCACCTTTCAAATATTCAGTGCATCAGGGTTTTTTTGGCAAGCTTTTTTTTTTCTGGGTATATGCGAGACTCCACGATATGAGGAAATATTAAAATTTTCAGCATTTTCATTATTTTATTGAAAAATTTTCTTTTTCATTATTTTATTGATAAAAAAAGTATTTCCCAACCTAAAAATAATAAAACAATAAAAATAGTAAAAAAACATAATTTAAACATGTAACTCTGCACGATAGAAAGTACAATACCGGTATCGGCGTTTCGGAAAACGCAAAGGGTCTCACCTACGTGAGATAGTACATATTAAAATTTCCAGTATTTTAATTATTTTATTGATAAAAACAAGTATTTCCTGGCCAAAGAATAATAAAACAGTAAAAAAATAGTGAAAAACATAAATTTAAACATGCAACTCATAGTATTGCACCATGTAAAATATGATACCGGTATCGGAATTTCGGAAAACGAAAAGGGTCGCACCTACGTGAGGTAGTACATATTAAAATTTCCAGTATTTTCATTATTTTATTGATAAAAAAGTATTTCCTAGCCTAAGAATAATAAAACAGTAAAATATAATAAAAACCATAATTTTAAACATGTAACTCAGAGTATTGCACCATGTAAAATACTGTACAATAGCGTACACTGTATTGGCATCTTGGAAAACGCAAAGGATCGCACCTACGTGAGATAGTACATGGGATGCTATTGGCTGATGGGTGGGAGACGATGAATCACAGAATTGTTTTTCTGTATGTTCTGTATCATGGGGTCTGATTGGCATTTTGATTGAAGCTTCATTCTCCCAGCATTTTCCATTGTCTCGCATCACCCGTTCAGTCTACTCACGTATGAGTCGTTTGTGCTGTGCTTCTTAATACGTTGTGCTTGTGATTTTGTGAAACTTTTGTATTTCAACCTCTGCAATGCCTCCCAAGCGTCCTTCATCTTCTAAGGCTTCTGGTAGTAAGCCTAAGTGGCAAAGGAAGATGTTGACCATAACAGAAAAGGTAAAACTGTTAGATATGCTGAAGGAAGGAAGAAGGTTTGCGGATGTCGGCCGCCATTTCGGCATCAACGAATCTACTGTTTGATACATCAAAAAGGACGAGGCAAATATCAGGAAAACAGCGACTATTACTTTTAGTAAATAGCGAAAAGGGTCGTAGCACGCCACAATAAGATAATAGTGCGGATAGAATCTGCTTTGACCCTGTGAATTGCTGATTGCATGAAGAAAAACATCAGCTTAGACACCAATATCATACAAACAAAGGCGAAGAAGCTGTACGAGACATTTGCTGTAAAAGTACCCGACGACAATAGTGGTGACCGTGAGGAGGAGGAGAGAGAAGATATCGACGACCCACAACCAGGACCCTCCAGCGATTCTCCACCAAGGACAAGATCGTTTGTTGCAAGCAAGGGATGATTCACCAAATTTCAAAAACGCTATGGCCTAAAGAGCGTTTCGGTGCATGGCGAAGCTGCCTCTGCAGATACAGCTGCAGCTGAAGAATATGAAAAGAACAACTTCAAGAAAATTAACGCTGAGGGCGAATATGCTCCTGAGCAACTAATTAACATGGATGAGACTGGATTATTTTGGAAGTAAATGCCATCTCGCACTTTTCTCTTCAAGGAAGAACCTAAAGCCCCGGGATTTAAAGCACACAAAGACCGCGTTACCCTTGTCATGTGCAGGAATGCTGCAGGTTTCATGTTAAAGCCCAGGCTTATCTACAAGTCTAAGAACCCTAGGGCTTTAAAGACCAAAAACAAGAATCTGCTGCCAGTGTATTGGATGCATCACCCCAAGGCCTGGTTCACAAAAAGCCTCACATTGGACTGGTTTCACCAATGCTTTATCCCTCAGGTTAAACTTTATCTTGCGGAGAAGGGCCTTGAATTTAAAGTCCTTCTTTTGATGGATCATGCTGGTGGCCATGCAACTGATCTACGATATGATGGTGTTCATGTAGAGTTTCTGCCACCGAATACGACATCACTGATTCAACCTATGGATCAAAGCGTTATTCATGCATTCAAGGCCCTCTACACACAAAATGCCCTGACGAACCTGGCTGACTCCATGGATGCAGACAAAGAATTCACACTGAAGATGTACTGGCATAACTACACGATTGCTACATGCCTTCAAAATATTCAGAATGCAACCAAAGAGATGAAGCCGGCAACAATCAATGCCAACTGGAAGAAATTGTAGCCCGAAGTCATCTACAACTACACGGGATTCGCTCCAGATGTAGTCCATAACTCGGCAGTTCCCAAAAAAAACCGCGATAGAGTGAGAAAGCAAACCAGGAAGCGCGAATAACTGAGGTAACACTGTATACTGTATCAAGTTAATGGCTTTATGTTTTTGTTTATGTATTTGGTTATTTGAAGGAATTAAACTTAATTTATTTACAAAATTACAAATACATATCCATAAATACGATCTTTCTTACATGTGAAAAATTGCGTTGAGGTTGGCAGTATGTGAAAAATTGCGTTGAGGTTGGCAGTATGTGAAAAATTGCGTTGAGGTTGGCAGAAGAATAGCCACACGACATTGTTGTATACATATATACTGTATCAAGTTAATGGTTTTATTTATTTATCTTTTTATGTATTTCGTTATTTGAAGGAATTAGACTTAATTTATTTACAAAATTACCAACTACATAGCCGTAAATACGATTTTTATTCGAAAAAGTTTGTTGAGGTTGGCAGAAGAATAGCTACACGACATTGTTGTACTGCATAAGTATATACCATATTAAGTTAATGGTTTTTATTTATCTATTTGTTTATGCATTTGGCATTAATTTTTTTAAACAATTACCAAATACATAGCCGTAAATATGACCTTTATGCGAAAATGTTTGTTGTGGTTAATTTAAAGAATGCAAATAACGCGAGCGAGAAAAAGCGAGGTGCTGAGTGGGAGAAGGTCTGGTCTGCCATGGTGGCCATTTTTGAGTTATGTGCACCAGCGTATTCCCCAGTCCCTCTTCTACAGGGTGTCTGGAAAGTCTCTGTGTACTTAATAAATATATAATTATATATGTGTTAATAAATATATAAGTGCACAGTGACTATATAAATATATACGTATACAGTGATCCTTCGCTTATCGCGAAGGTTAGGTTCCGGGACCTGGCACGATAGAGGAATTTTCGCGAAGTAGGATCACCCTATATGTACATATATATTTTAATTTATTTTTACGTTTACACTGTATAAACTGTATAAACCCTCCCTGTACTGTTAACAAAACCACCCTTTACTTCATAAATAACAGCATGCAAGCGTAAATTTATATGAAAGTGATAGATAAACTTACTGTGAATGAGGTGGTAATGACATGACATACTCATGTACATAGGTATTTTACAATTATTTTTACGTTTACTGTATAAACCCTCCCTGCACTGTTAAAAAACCACCCTTTACTTTATAAATAACAGCATGCAACGTAAATTTATATGTACGTGATAGGTAAACTTACCGTGAATGAGGTGGTAATGACGTTTGTAGACTCAAGAGGAAATTATTCCGCAGCTTTACAGCTGTTATTTATTGAGGCCAAAATAGCGGCCGACATCCGTAAACCTTTTTCCTTCTTTCAGCAGGAAATATGTCTATTAATATGTTTTGCTTGTGATTTTTTTACTCGCATATTTTAACCTTTGCAATGCCTCCCAAGCATCCTTCATCTTCTAAGGCTTCTTGTAGTGAGCCGAAGCGGCAAAGGAAAATGTTAACCATTGTAGATAAAGTGAAACTCTAAGATATGTTGAAAGAAGGAAAAAAGTTTGTGGATGTCGGCCGTTATTTTACGTAAACGTAAAAATTATTGTAAAATACTGTACCTATGTATGTCACGTCATCATCACCTCATTCACGGTAAGTTTTCCTATCACTTTCATAAAATATTACATTGCTTGCTGTTATTTACAATGTAAAGGGTGTTTTTTTAACAGTACAGGGAGACTTTATACATTGTAAACGTAAAATTATATTAAAATATCTATGTACATATAGGCTGATCCTACTCCGCGGTGTTCCTGGTTCGCACCGGGTCCAGGAACCGAACTACCGCGGTAAGGGGGGGAACACTGTATATACACTCAGTTTGCTTTTTACGTGTGTTTAAAATCCGCAAAACTGGAATAACGCCCCTAAAAAATAATAGTAAAAAAATGCGTAATACACGAATAACTTCCCCTCAAAAAATTCGAAATATTTTTTTTTCATTTTAGTAAGAAATTGACCGCCTCGGAGGCACTTTTCCGCCATGCTGCCATGTGCTTAAGTATCTCTTTACCCAGCATACTGCATGGATATATGGCTTCTTCTAACTGTGTTTGTGTTAAGGTTTGCATATCGTCAGGGAAAAGCGCACGAGAGCACATTAGCTGATACGGAGGTGACAAAACGTTTGCAGATAGAGGTTCGTTCTCCCGCATCCTCCTTCTTTTGTACTGCTTAATGCGATTGGATATTATGGAGAGAATGGAAAAAAAGCATTAAGAACAAACAGCAAACAAACTTGCCATATAATATCATCAGGGAAATAGCGTGCGAGAGCGCATCAGCTGATACGGAGGCGGCAAAACGTTTGCAGTTAGAGGGTCGTTCTCCCGCATCCTGCTCCTGTTCTACCGCTTAATGCAATCGGATATTATGGAGAGAATGGAAAAAAAGCATTAAGAACAAACAGCAAACAAACTTGCCACATAATATCGTCAGGGAAATAGTGGGCGAGAGTGCATCAGCTGATATGGAGGTGGGAAAACATTTGCAGATAGAGGTTCGTCCTCCTGCATCCTCCTCCTCTTCTACCCCTTAATGCAATCAGACATTATGGAGAGAATGGAAAAAAAGCATTAAGAACAAACAGAAAACAAACTTGCCATATAATATCACAGGGAAAAAGTGTGCGAGAGAAAAAAATGTTTGCTGATAGAGGTTGGTTCTCCCGCATCCTCTTCCTCTTCTACCGCTTAAGTTACGTGCTCACCGCCACCATGCACATCCCAGAGTATGCCTCTTGCCCACCGCATAATAGAGTACATTAATTTGTTTACTGTACAGTAAATCTGTATATCTTTTATACTCTACACTATTTGCATGTTAATATAAATAACTACAGGTCTTTCTGCTTTGCTATGTACTTATAAAATATGTTTTACTTATCTTATATCTTTGGTATAGGGTGTCTATGTATGGTTGTGAAACGTATCTATGCCCATTATCATTGTTTCTTATGGAATATGACTTGTTACATTACGCAATTTTTACATTTCCCGTCACTTCTGAAAACCTATATTCGCGTTATTACAAGAACTAGGTGTATATGCCTCATTCCCCCTTGTAAGGGGGTTGGCCGAGCCAAGAGACGCGCCTTCACCACGATCCACACACATCTCAACCACTTCTCTCAGCTCCTTGGGGATAAAGGGCTGCCACGTCTCCCCCATTTCAACCCTGCTTGGGTCACCCACAATGTAGGCAGGCAAGGATATTCTACAATGAGGCATGACAGCCGCAGCTGGTTTACCCCCCACTGCTTCACACCCGTCCATAACAGTTCACTGAGCTAGCAGGAGTGAGAAATCCCTTTGGGTCGGGTCATATACACCTAGTTCTCAGAATAACGCCTAGATAGGTTCTCAGAAGGGTCGTGTAAATGGAAAATCGCGTGAAAAAACGAGTTATTTTCCATAGGAAACAATGATAAAGGGCATAGATACGTTCCAAACCTTACATAGAAACACCATACCAAAGATATAAGTAAAAAACATATTTTATTACTACATAGCAAAGCAGAAAGCCCTGTATCTATTTTTAAGAGTATACAAAAGATATTCATATTCACTTTACAGCTAGAAATTAACATACATTACTATACTTTACTCTATTATGCAGTGGGCAACAGTTATACGGTACACTGGGACATGCATGGTGGCAGTGAGCAAGAAACTTAAGTGGTAGAAGAGGAGGAGGATGCAGGAGAACGAACCTCTATCTGCAAATGTATACAAAGATAAAATAAGAATTATAAATAACCAAAGCAAAACTAAAAAACGCAAAAAAATTAATTTTGCAATGCCTAAATCTACCATATGACAAATTAAAAAAACTTAATCTACATTCTCTAGAGAGGCACAGAGTTAGGGGGGATATGATTGAGGTGTATAAATGGTTTAAAGGGATTAACAAGGGTGATATTAATAAAGTTTTAAAAATTCAAGATCAAACCAGAACTCGTAATAGGTAATGGATTTAATCTTGATAAATTTAGGTTCAGAAGGGAAATTATAAGAATTATAAATAACCAAAGCAAAACTAAAAAACGCAAAAAAATTAATTTTGCAATGCCTAAATCTACCATATGACAAATTAAAAAAACTTAATCTACATTCTCTAGAGAGGCACAGAGTTAGGGGGGATATGATTGAGGTGTATAAATGGTTTAAAGGGATTAACAAGGGTGATATTAATAAAGTTTTAAAAATTCAAGATCAAACCAGAACTCGTAATAGGTAATGGATTTAATCTTGATAAATTTAGGTTCAGAAGGGAAATTGGTGAAAATTGGCTTGGTAATACCGTAGAGTATTCCTTGTAGGATAATAAATGCCAATACCTTTTTTTTTTAGTTTTTTTTTTTCAAGATGGGATAGGATAGGAGGGGATAAAAGGGAGGGGATTACGGATATAAGGGAATTGGAGGGAAAAGCACGAAAATTAAATAAAGTAAGAGAGAAAAAAGAGAGGGGCAGACCCTCGTGCTAAGTTTTGATCTGGAATTCAGATTCTGAATTGTATTACTTAGACACCTTCAAATGTAGATTAGATAGACATATGACAGAGGTAGGGTGGGTGTATATATAATGTATAATGATGATGATCTTTTCTTATCGTAATCCTCTTTGTACTGGTGGAAGAAGCCTCCGCGGGCGCTTATTTGCTATATTATTATTATTATTTTTTTTTAAATATAGTAAATAAGCGCCCGCGGAGGCTTCTTCCACCAGTACAAAGAGGATTACGATAAGAAAAGATCATCATCATTATACATTATATATACACCCACCCTATTCGGTAGAATAGAATGTTGGAGAGAGAGAGAGAGAGAGAGAGAGAGAGAATCTTCAATTAACTCTTGTTCATTCAACCAAAACTACATTATTTATTGTAAAAATAATGGTTTAATTACAAATTCGTAATAATAATGATATTAATAATATAATAATAATAATAATAATAATAATAATAATAATAATAATAATAATAATAATAATAATAATAATAATCTCCACAATCATCATCAAAGGAAAATTATTGTTAAAAATAATAATAATAATAAGATCTAAGGAGAATTTTTGGAATAGACATCATGAGAGTAATGCAGAGGTATATTAAAACCCAGCTGAGAGCTGGATATTCATTACACATCTTTTATAATCCCATCACATCTGACAGGTCTTTACACTCTCCATCTGTTTCTCTTTGCAGCCTGATAAAGGCTGTTTTATTTTATCATTTTTTGGTCCAACCTGGTGTCACAATAATCTTTATAAAAAAAAAAAAAAAAAAAAAAAAAAGGGGGGGGGGGGGCGTTATTCGCGAATTCCGAGTTTTCTACTATTATTTTTGGGGGGCGTTATTGCAATTTCGCATATAAAAAAATCGCGCATAAAAGGAACAAGGTATGCACAATCTTCTTCCACTCATTCCTATCTCTTGCAAGCACTCTTCCCTATTCCACTGACATTCCACGCGCATTCATTGCTCTTTTCACGCCATCCATCCCTCTCATTCTAGGTTCTTCCTCTTGACCTAAATCCAATCACTTCTGCACTTCACACTCCCTTTACTATTCGTTCGTCACTCATCTTTTCTATGTGTCCAGACCATCTCAACACACTCTGATCTAACCTATCTGACAGCTTCATTCCAACAACCGTTCTCTGCCTGACATCCTCATTTCTTACTCTATCAATTCTAGATTCACCAATCATACCTCTCAAACACCTCATCTCCATTACATTCAACTTGTTCCTTTCTCCTCTCTTGCATTCCAAGTCTCTGCTCCATAAAATGCTGCCGGCACAATCACACCTTCATATATCCTTTTCTTTGCATTCATTCCCAAATATATATTTCTCATTACACTTTTCAACCCACTTAGACATTTACTAGCTTCCTTCACTCTGTGATTTACCTCTAACATCCACTCGTCCACTCTTTGATACATGTGACCCCAGATACTTAAAACTCTCAACTTCATCAAGCAACTCTCCATTCACTCCTACATTCAATCTGCAAAATTTAACACTCCTCGTGCATCTCATGACTTTACTTTTACCAATATTCACCAGCAACTTCCTTCATTCACACACACTAATAAGCTCAGTCACCAAATGATTCAATTCATTTTCAGTATCAACCACTAGTACAGTATTATCTGCAAATAGCAACTGATACAATTTCCACAACCTTCCATCCTCACCCACTAGTTCCAAGCCTGTATCTAATACTCTTTCATTTACTTCCCTTACCACTCCATCCATATACACATTAAACAACCATGGCAACATTACACAACCTTGACATAACCCAACATTCACCTAAAATCAATCATTCATACCATTCCCAACTCTCATGCATGCTCTACTATTCATGTAAAAACTCTTCACCACATTCAACATACTTCCACTTATTCCATACAGTTGCAACACCCTCCACAACCCCTCTTTATCTACCCTGTCATATGCTTTCTCTAAGTCCATAAAGGCCCAACAAGTGTCCCAACCTTTCTCCAAGATTTTTTCACACACCTGTCTTATTGCAAACACCTGATCCACACATCCTCTTCCTCCCATGAACCCACACTGTTCTTCCTCAATCCGTATCTCAGTACCTTTCCTAACTCTCTCGATTAACACTCTTCCAAATACCTTACCAATTACACTCAACAAACTAATTCCCCTAAAACGACTCCACTCATACTTATCTCCCTTCCCTTTGTAAAGTGGAATTACACATGCACTCCTCCAGTCAACTGGGACCCTGTCTTCCCTGAAATATACATTCAACAACCTAACTATCCATTCTAGTAATGCCTCCCCACCTTTTGACAAGCATTCAGCATGACACCAATCTATCCCTGGTGCTTTACCTGCTTTTGTTGCTCTCAATGCCAAATGTACCTCCTCTTTTGTTATATCTCGATCATTTTTATCTCCTAACATTGGCATTCTCCATTTGTTTTCCACAGCCACAATCTCTGCCTCTCTATCATCTTCCTCATTCAGCAGGTTCTTGAAATATTCAGCCCATCTCTCTCTCAGCTTTATTTAATCCACTAGCAATTACCCATCTGCTACTTTCACCCTCTCCACCCTACCACATTCACCTTTCCTCACTCTTTTCACTTCCTTTCAAAATATCTTTTTATTCCTTTCAAAATTGTCAGACAAGTATCTGCCCCACCTTACATCCACTTCTCTCTTTGCCTCTCACACCATGTGCTTCGCTAACCTCCTCTCTGCACAATACCTTTCATACGTCTCTACATTACCTACCTGCAACCATATCTCATAAGCCCACTTTTTTCCAGCCACTACTGCACTCACCTGTTCATTACACCATTCACTACCTTTCCTTTTACTTCTACCAGTTTGTCTCATTCTGCACACTGCCTCGGCACATTTCATAACTTCCTCCTTGAAACAGCCCCATTCTTCTTCCACTCCCTCCACCATTTTCTCTTTCACTACATTCCACACATTTCTCACACTAGCCTTATACTCACAGTCTTTCTCATTCTTATACAATTCATTCACTTTTAGCACTTCTCTTCTTCCCTCGCTTTTCCTCATTCTCCCACTCTAACTCTACTTTCCACCAAATAATGATCAGATATTCCACCACTAGCTCCTCTCAGTACATTCACATCCAAAACTCTTCCAATCACCCTCCAGTTCACCACAACATAATCCATTAATGCTCTGTCAACTACTCTTCCATTATCCACTTTGAGCCATGTATACTTGTGCACATCCTTCTTTTAAAAAACGGCATTAGAAATCAACATCTCTCTCTCGATACACATTTCTATCATATTCTCTCCATTCTCATTCCTACCAGGTACTCCATACTTCCTAATTACACCATCCACTGGCTCATTCCCTATTCTAGCATTCAAATCACCCATCAACACTACATTCACATTAATTCCCAACTCTTCCAAACACTCATTCAATTTCATCCAAAATTATTGTCTTTCTTCCTCACTTCTTTCACTGCCAGGGACATATGCATTCACAAACCCCCAAGCCTCGCATCCCAGCCTCATTTTAGTCACTATTATTCGAGAAGATACTTCCATTCTACCACACACTTATTCATCTATTCACTTAATAACAGAGCCACTCCCTCTCTTCCTCTCAACGTACATACATCTATCTTTCTCTCCACAAACATACTCCGTCACCTCCCTCTTACTTTCATTTAAACCACAACCACGCACATTCAGAGATCCAATTACTAGGGTTCTGGTTGGATCTCTCTTGCCAAAATATCCCCACATCTCTTGGCTATTCGTAGGAAGTAAAATACAGAGGAGGGGATTCTCAGTCCCCCCGCTCCTTCCCATTTAGTCGACTTGTACTACATGTAGGGGAACACAGAGGAAGTATTCTTAACCCACACGAGAGACTGAAAGCAATCTACGACAGATATTTCTGAAGGACGAGAAGAATAGTCATATCATGGCTCATCAGGAAGAAACATGCGAGAGCAGTACTGCATACAGTCTGGAAGCTATTACTTCGTGGGTTGTGCTGCGAGGATAGTCTATATTTGTAGAATTCATTGGTCAATACGTTGATTATATCCCTAATAACTTATTGACAACCCCAGATGGATTGCAAGAGTTAAAGGTCATGTGTATCAATCTCGATCCTGTCCCTTTAATTATTCCTAGAAACAAGATTGACGAATTTGATAAAATAAGTCAGTGCTACAGCGTTAACGTATATGCGGCTGTAAAGGACACAGAGTGTATTGCAAACTTGCAGGCAATAGCAAGGAGGTTAAGTGCTGTTGAACATTCTGCTTTCATGACTGACCTCATCGATGAATATTATGATGTTTTTTCCTTAGACTCAAGCCCCCTTAGAGAATGAACCCTTCGGAATTAACACAAGTGTTTATGCCCCCACTTGTAAGGCTCTTTTGATCCCCCATATAATACAAGAGAAAGTAGAGTATGGCAGATAATGTAAAAAAAAAGGGTGTGATTAAATTATCTAAGAGCACTTGGCATAGCCCCATTGTTGTAGTAAAAAAGAAGATGGAAATCTTCAAATATGTGTATATTTTTGCAAACTAACTTTCATTGCTGAAGGTGATAGGTTCCCCCTCCCTATAATTGAGGACATATTATGTCTCATAAGCAGAGCTAAGTATTCTACCAACGCTCAATTTACTTCCTGGATACCACTACATAGTCTTAGAAGAGAGTAGTAAAGCCAAGACTGCTTTCTCAGTGAAATATAAGCTATATGAGTACACAATCAGTTACCCTTTGGATTAAAGAACGCCCCTACTCATTTCAGCATACTTATGACATCAGTACTCGGTGGCCTCAAAGATACTGTCGTGCTAGTATACTTAGACGACTTAGTAATAATTGTGGAAATGTTCAAGGAGCATGTTCAAAACCTTATTTCGGTTCTAGAGGCCTTGAGGAGTAATAAGCTAGAGGCCCTGAGGAATAATAATCTATGTGTAAAATAAATAATCTAAGTGTCAATTTTTTAAGGCAGATGCAGAGTATTTAGGCCACTGATTGTCATCAGTGGGAGTGGCAGATTTTAAATATAAAATAAAAGCCATAGAGAATTTTCTAGGCCCCAAACTTGCAAAGATATTAAGTCTTTTCATGTACTTTGCATGTACTATCGTATGTATATTGATAAATAAGGGGACATTTCCACGCCCCTAGAAAAGACTACGAAATGCACATAAAATCACAGGGACTACAAAACATGAATCTACTTTTAAAGCTTTATAGAACACCTTAATGTCTACCCAGGTACTTGCTTATCCTGAATTCGATCGAGAATTCTGTCACGTGTGATGCCTCCGACATCGCAGTTGGAGGAGTAGTATCCCAGAGATGATGAGGGCAATGACCGACCTATCAATTTCACTTCCAGAGCACTTACAGACAATGAGAGATGATATGCGACAACAGAACGGGAAGTGCTCACCAATGTAATTTGTATTAGAGAAACACAAGTACAGCATTTCCTTCTAGGATATCCACATAATTCGTAGCAATCATTTACCCCTAAAATACGTGTATGCAAACCCAATGAGTAATCAAAGACTCCCGCTGGTTACTATGCCTACTGCAGTTCAATATAACAGGGCTTCAGTTCATACTGGGAAAGGGTAATAATGTGGCTGATACCCTGAGCTGGGAGGTAAGGGTAGTACCCTTACATGCCATCACACAGTTGATGTGAGAAGGAAGGGGTTCTAGGAACATAATCACAGATGGGCAAAGGATGGCCAGGTGCTGGTCTTTTAAACAATCTACCATAACCAGACAAGCGGCCAGAAGAGAATACTGAGAAAACATCCACACACTCCTTCACAGTGATGGGGGGCAAACTCACTCAGAGATCGGGGGAGTGACAGAAGAAGTTGTAGACAAAGAGTGTGAGAAAGAGAGAGTGAACAAAGTGTGTGGAAGTGAGAGAGAGGGCGTGAGAGTGGGTGCAAACGAATTGGGTGAGAGAGAGAGAGAGAGAGAGAGAGGGGCTGCTTGTGGGTGGGATCGAGAGAAGCTTGTAATACAACAACACAGAGACAAAGGATACTCTGTGAGGATCCTTCTAAGATACAGCGTAGGATTAATAACTTCATAATCAAGGGAGGAATATTGTATCTAGTTTATAAAAGAAAGAGTGAAGAGGGTTATTTGCAGCGGTGTTCCTAAAGCGTTTCAAAGTCACACCCTTTTGCTGTGTCATATGAACCCCACAGCAGGCCATATAGGAGTAGAGAAAACTCATAGACTATTAAGTGCACAGCTTTACAGGAAGGGTATGTACAAAGACGTTCTTAGGTACATTTAAGCATGTCAATTATGTAATTGTTTCAAGAAACATCGTGGTACCATCCCTCCTGCCAGGATAAGGCCTAGGTGCAGTTTTCAGTGGAAGAGTTCACTGTGATTTGATAGGTCTTCTACCCCACTCGTATGATGGGCATTTCTATATCTTTGTACACACAGATGAATGTACAAGGTACACCTTTATGCACACGATGAAGGAAGATATACCGTTTTATTAGCAGTGTCTCTACACCAATTCACACTGGTTTTTGGATTTCTAATAGAAGTTGTAACTGATAATGGATGCGAAATTAATGACGTTTTTAGTTATGTAAACTGGCCAGAGTGAATCATGGTCGCAGTTCAAACCTACAGACGGCAAGCTAACAGGTTAGCCGAGAGGAAAAATGTCTCTATTATGACACTATTATGACAGCTCACAGCCTCTGATCCCCAAGGTTGGAACTTGATATTTAAATAAACTAAACAAGTTTTCAAGTTCGCATATCATAAGTCAATAGGTGAATCCCCTTATTTCCTAGTGTTCGGAGAGGACCCAAAGCACCCTTTGGACAATTTCACCCTGCTACAGTCGTTGCTGGTATATGATGTTGAAAGCTCTAGAACATTCTTAGTAAATACTGACAGAAAGACATTCAAACTAACAGCAACCATTCTTGACAAACAAAGGAGAGGTATGGTAGGGACTGTGACATAAGACATACTACAAAGAGGCATGAAATTATGGCAGGGGATAGAGCCTACGTAAAGAATGTCAACTGCAAGAAAATGATGTCCCCCCTATACTTAGGTCCCTACAGAGTACACAATATAAAACAAAATAAAATAAAACTTAGAAAACTAAGTAATGATAAGATTTTCCACTATCATTCTAGCATGGTCATAAAAAAAGGAAAATGAAATCACAAGGAACGACAACAAGAATGTCACACAATCGTTTCCTGTGTTTGACAACAAAGAGTTTGATGCAGACACTGCTTAGACAAGGTAGACAACAGCACAAACAAACTAAATATCCCGCTAAAGGCTAGCCATTGGAAATTCACCATAACTTCCAAATGAATTCTTCTCAGGATAAGTAAAAAGAAAAAAATATACGCATATATAAAATTTCTCCTTTTCAGAATCTTCTCTGTCTTGTGGGTGTTGTCTGTTGAGACAACTGCTTAAAAAAAAAAAAAGTGTTAACAATATATTGTTTTTAGTCATAACTTTGCTAGATTGTTATCTATAGTGTGCATTGTTTAATATGATCTTATGCAAATAGATCACCCCTGCTTGCCTTTCATTTTTCTGCTGTCCACTCTGTGACCTTGATATTTTTTTTCCTCTCTTTCTCTTTCTCCAATACAGGGTATTCTCTCCTTTTATTATTCCAGGAAGAAATAGTTTATTTTTATATAGCTTTTCCTTTTTATTAGTTTTCTCCTTCTTAATACTATAATGATTATTATGTTTATCATGGTTATTATTATAATTATTATTATTATTATTATTATTCTTACTATCAATACTATTATTATTATTATTATCATTCCATTATCATTACTGTCTTATTCTTATCTTCATTATTACAAATGAACAATGATTAATTGCATTATTTCAGTTGTTTCCATCATGTAACTATAGTAACTGTTAGTAAAAGATTATTACTGTCTGCAGCTGTCTGCATCAGCAGTCATGATTTTTTTTATATCTATATGTATATAAAAATCCATTAATATTCTTGCTCTCCTAGTTCACTTCCTCCCCCACCATTACTCACCAACCTCTTAGGAAATTGTAGTGATATCCACAACTAATAAGCCCACCCGCAATTTTGTACACTGTATTTGTGACTGCCACACAGAGATTTTTTTGCCCCAAGATTCTCCTCTATGGATTTCTGATTGCAGACTAGGATTGTGAATGGTGATCAGCATCCGGTGGATGGGTATCGTGAGAGGAGGGTATGAAGAGACGCCCCCTCAATAACCAAGCAAAAGCAGGATGGAGGAGCAAAAGGAGCACCAGTGCTCCCCACTGATTGGTGGCCACCTGATGGGATGTGCCCAGGACCACCGTGGGTACAACCAGGGACCAATTTTCTGTGGAGATGTGGGGGGACGATAAATAAGGAGCAATACAAATCAAAAGAAGTTGAACTCCAAATGAATAAAGGAAAGGAGAACTTGCATAATAAATGCATTTTTTTCTTCTAACAGGTCTCTTATATATGAAATTTTTTTTTTTGTGCATAAACCTAGTTCATAGTTCATAAGTTTTAAGTTAAGAAAAGCCTCAATGCCCTCCTTGGAGGCAGGCTTGTATAGATAGTAGTTTTCATTTGTGTTTAGTATAAAGATTGTCTTTCTGTCATTTATTAGTATTGCTGAATATTTGTCAATACAGTTTTGCTCGGATATCTTAGACAGTGAATTAATGGTTTGACGGACAATGTATTTTTAGGTTAGGTTAAGGAGGAATGTTGTATAATTCACATTTGTTGTCTGCCATTCTGTGTGGAAACAAGTACGATGTGGTGTGCATCCGACGCTTCCTATCTCTGACATTTGATCTAAAACTGATAGGATAAGATTCAGCCTTGAAGCATAAATCGACACAGTATAAATCGATCCTATATAGTGTAAACTCGTCCTAGACACCAGTGCGGGAACCAACACTGCCCTAGTCACACCCACATCATGTGATCTGGGGTGTTGACCTTATGGAAGACCAAACAAAATTCAAATTCAACCGGTTTAGGCATGTCCAGGGAGTCCTCCCACCACCTTTTCCTTTTCATATCCTGCAGCTTGTCCGAGGTGGAAGTACATTGTTAGTTTTCGCAAAAGAGCAATGTCAAAAGAAAGAGGGCTTTGATGCATAATATATAGGTATTTTACTCCTTCTTGCTTGTCTCTTCCTCCACGACTCTCATTATGGCAGGAGTATAAAACTTATACTTCAAAATAATGCAGAGGCAAATCAGCTCCTTCATATCAAAGGAGAGCTGTAAGACAATTATATTGTAAAGATTTTGTTCCACAGTTACTTAACACATATTACATTGCGCACATTTTGAACATGGGAAATTAATAGGACTACCATCCATGGGAAACTATCTTCATCTATATAGAAAGTGGCTCTAGCAAGGAAAAAATACTGCATGCAAACTAGAAGTAGAATTAGAAACCTCCTAGGTGGAAGCCAGGTGCTATAACTCACTGATCTACAGATGAAGAGTGCTTAAACATACAAACACATATATCTACTTACTGAACACAAAACATCTGAATCTGGAGGCGAACATCTGATTCAGTTAATTCTTCAAAATATTCAGTTAAAGATTCTAGGGTCATCATCACTCACTTGATCATATGTCAAGGTCATCAAACCCTGGAAGATAAACAAAACATGTCAGATGGAAATAAATGTTATGACTGATGGAATTC
>JAXCGZ010017708.1:32500-37500 GCA_037179515.1 Halocaridina rubra | reverse complement strand
CTACTGAAGAATATTTATAATAATCCTCGTTTTATGAGTTATTATTATTCCCCATTATGGGAGTGAACACGAAGTGTGTCTAAGGAATAATGGCTGGATGCCTTTCCTCTCTCGCCAGTCTGCTAACTTCCGAGTCTAGCATCCTAACCACTCGGCCACCGTGGTCCACAAACTCAATGATGTGTCACTTTGAGTCCCCATTATGGAGTGGACACAGATATATTGGAGTAGGGAGCTTAAGCTGGTTGCCCTTCCTATCGCACCGAGATGGACCCTATCGCGGGTCTATTACCTCGAGTCGATGACTAATGAAAACACCACCGTGGTCCCCCTACCTAAGAATAGTTATCGTCCAAAAAGTTAGGTTAAATTAGTTGTCATACTTACTCCAACAATATTTGTTTGTTCGTTCCTGCTTCGTGCTCTAATAAAAATAAGTCACAACTACATCCATATGGCAACTATATATGAATTTAATAAAATATACATAAGTAATTCTATAGTAATCCTCCCCGGAGTTTGCCAAGAGTTGAAACAAATTATCACCCTGTTTGACTGAGCCGCGATCGAGCCTACCGTGGGACGTTAGAAAGGGAAACCAGGCATCATTCCCCAGCTCCAATCTGCGCCTGTTCACCCACATAATAGAGACTAATAGTGACAAACAAAACGAGGTTTCTCGTGCAATTGAAAGAAACTCTGGAGACACTTATTCCTTAATCGTACTATCTAAAACTTACACATAGGCCGCTATCACACCAAAGTGGAACGTCGAACGTGGCATGCTACTTGGCACGCCAGTTGAAAACGAACATCCGGAGATATATGAAACCTTTCACACAGAAGTGGCGTGGCACATGGGGCGTGTCACGTCACTTCTGTGTGAAAGGTTTCATATATTTCCGGATGTTCGTTTTCAACTGGCGTGCCACGTGGCATGCCACGTGCAACGTTCCAGGTGTGAAAGCGGCCTAAAAGCTAGCTTCATGAGACTCCATTACATCCATGACTACTCACAAATAACTATAATGCTTCTGGCTTTATCTGTATTACCAATTGTAATTCATTTATACACACAAACTCAGTGACATAATTAATCCCAGCCAATCGACATAAAATATACAGCGGAACAATACACTACTGTTGAAGTTCGGAAATATTCTTCTGCTTTAGCTACAGCCTAAGTTACTATCACCACTAATAAGACACAGAAGTCTTTAGTGACATGTTTCTTTGATCCTGGATCACAGCAAAGTTAGTGAACGGTTGCAGCTAGAGATTGTTGAGAGGCGTCGACTCGATTTAAAGGGTTTTTATTCGAGCTCCACAAAAGGTAATTTTCCTGTTGTTATGCCTCTAGTCTCATTGGGGAAAAAGGGGAAGAAAATAAAGGTAGCAGTGGTTGAACATTTACCTGACAAGATTACTTTACCTGGACTTGCTAGAGTTCATAGATGTCTTCGAGCGGAAGGAATTAAAGTTTGTGATGAAATTATTTCAGATGTCATCTCGGACATTGATATCATTATGGGATGTGATTTTTTTGGAGACTTTATTGGTGGAATGGTGAAGTATGATGACATTAACATGTTTCACACACCCGATAGTTACATTCCGTTTAGTAAAATACCACCCCGTCTTTTTGATTATTCAAAATCTCCTAATCTGGCCAATGTTCTTATTTGCAGACTGACTGTTAATGATTCCTCTGTTGATGTTAAGGATATTCTTGAGGAGAACAAAGAACCTGTTCATGAGGCATGGGAAATTGGAAGTATAGGTATTGACCCAGCGGTGCTTGCTATTGAGGAAGAATCAAACATTAATGGATTAGGCTGGGATACACTCATAGGAGCCTTGGAAGGAGGAATTTCCTGGCTAATGTTATAGCACAGGTTCCAGCGTCCTTTCCGTTATGCTCTGCTGATTATTATGAAGAAGGTCATATTTGTTGGTATGGTGATCACATTTATCCTAAGATATGCTGTCAAACCCAATACTCATTTGGCAGTGTTTGTAGTGTTTCAGTATGTTTTGCTATAGCAATCATCGCCTACTCTGTTGCAGATAGAAAGAGACTATATTTTTTTCATGCTCGTTGTTGGGTTTGTATGCATTTGTTGTTCGTGTTTCTCTCTATTTTGGGTCATCTTTAACATGGTGATTAACGTTATCGGCCTCATAAATGTTATTCATTACTCAGAAACTTTGGGGTATCCTCCCTTCCAAATCTATAATATTGTGTTATTGTGCCTGTGGTTAGCATTGTTTACTTCAGGAATGGTATACCACCTGTATTGGAAATGTTCTGGTTCGCCTTTTCACCCTCTAAGTCGTGCCAGTTGGATGGCAACAATAATAATATAATAATAATAATAATAATAATAAGACTTTATTTCCAACATACATTGGGTATTCAAATATGGGTGTACTATTAAAATTTACAAGTAAAATCTTCCTTTAAGAGTAACTTCTTAAGATTATATTTAAAAGTATACACTGAACCAGCATTTTTTAGTTCTCTGGGAAGCTGATTATATAAATGAGGTCCACGAATGTTTATATCTCTTGAGCCAATATCAGTTTTAGACCTTCGTACTAATAAATCTTCCCCTTGACGGGTAGTTAACCCGGTAACTGAGCTTACTGTAGAAAAATTATACAAGCAATCAGGAATATTGTTTCTTAGTATATTAAAAACAAAGGTACATATATCAAAAACATATTTATCTCTAATCTTTATCCATTCTAGATCTTTTAAAACAGGAGAGATGTGCTCGTATTTTCTTACATTGCCAACAGCCACTCGTGCTGCAAAGTTTTGTAACTTTTGTATTCTTTGTAATTGAGTCTTATTTGTACATCCCCAAACTTTGAGACAGTAATTAATTAAACTCATAGCTAAGGACTGGACAATTATTATACGAGTTGATGTTTCAAATGAGTCTTTTACCCTATTTAGATATATTAGAGTACCCATTACTTTTTTATAAATTTCATCTATATGCATTTCAAAATTCATGTAACGGTCAAAATAGACACCTAGGTTCTTTACCGAGTTCATTGGCTTAATGATATTACCGTTAAAATTTATATGAAGATTGTCATCAACTTCTGATAATAATTGTCTGGATCCGATAAGAATAGATTGGGTTTTAGTTTCATTAAGTAACAGACCATTTTTTAGAAAGTAACGTTTAGCCATATACAAAATTTCTTCTGCTCTACGAATAATATTTTCTAAATCATTAATTTCTCCTTCAATTAAGATTTGAGTATCGTCAGCATATTGAATGACATAACAGTTAGGTAAATATTTTACTAGATCGTTTACATATATTAGAAAAAGTATAGGTCCTAGGATCGATCCCTGAGGGACCCCAAACAATACCTTCTTGCGACTTGAAACTACATCTTTTATTCTGACTGACTGGTAGCGGTTTTTTAAATAGTTCTCGAACCAGCTTGGGTCAATGTTCATTTTTTTGCATTTTTCTAATAGAATGGTATGGTGTACACTATCAAAAGCTTTAGAAAGATCGAGTAGTAGTAGCAATGATATTTTCTTATTATCTATATTTTTGTATATTTCATCTGATATTTTCAATAAGGCAGTTTCAGTTGATAATTTTGGCCTGAAACCGTGTTGACTTTTTGCAATAAGTTTATTTTTTTCAAGAAACTCACTTAACTGATTTGCAACAATCTTTTCAAGTATCTTTGATAAAATTGGTAGTAAAGAGATTGGTCTATAGTTAGAGACGTCGTCAGGATTTCCATTTTTAAAACCAGGAATTACATGGGGATTTTTCCATAAATCTGGGTAGATATTGGTAACTATGGAAGTATTGATTATTACCGTCAGATAATAAGCTATTACAAATAATGAATCTCTAATAAAACGAAAACAAATTCCATCTGATCCATATGCATTAGAGTCTTTCAGATTTTTTATTACTAAGATTACTGTATTACAATCTACTGTAGTAGGGTTAAAGACATCATTACTTCTATTGAATGCACTATGTTCTTGAAGATTAACATTATTATTAATATTACTACCATCATCACTATTATCATTACCATTACTACCACCATCATTATTATTTACACCATTATCAACATTTCTATTATTATTACTACTACCATCATCATTATTATTACCACCATTACTATTATTGATTTCATTTATTATTTCTTTTTTTGTTTTTTCAAAGTTTTTTTTCCCCACTTCAGCGAAAAAATTATTGAACTCTTCTGCTTTAGCACTTACATCTACCTCATCGGGTATAATTGATATGTTACTACTTTTATTACAGTTATTGGAAAGCATGGTTTTAGCAATTTTCCATGTATCAGAGATATTGCCTTTAGCGTTTTGAAATTCATTTTTGTAATACTGTTTCTTACTGTTACTTAATAATGATTTTACTTGTTTCTTATGCTCTGTAAACTTTTCTCTTAAAGGGATATTATCTCTTTGTAGTTTTACTTCATTTTGTAGTTTGTCTCTTTCTTTCATAATGTTTTTTATGTCATCTGTTATCCAAGGAGCGGGGGGACAAAATATTTCTCTTGTCACGAGTGGTGCACATCGATCTATACATGATGATAAGACACTGGTTAAAATATTTACTTGTGTATTAATATTATCGGTATATAGAATTTCATTTAATTTATGTACTTCATTCATAAGTAAACTACAAAGTAATTCTTGTGAATAATTTCTTAAGCATCTGAATGTTTTAAAGATTGGTTGTCTCTTTGGTTTGCGAATATTTAGGGACGTTACAATTTCCTCGTGGTCTGCTATAGGGCTTGGCATTACGTCACACTTAGTTATCATATGTTTGGAGTTTGTTATTACTAGATCGATTTGGGAAACTGAAGTGGGAGTGATTCTAGTTGGTTTATTTATAATCTGTTCTAGATTTAAATTCTTAATAAGTCTACTCATTTTATTTTCTCTTTTTAGTTGATCATCATTAAAATCGCCATAT
>JAXCGZ010017708.1:0-30000 GCA_037179515.1 Halocaridina rubra | reverse complement strand
GATTACCTCTGCCAAGAAACAAGTCCTTCGTAAGAAGGCAACCGTCCTAGCCCTTAGTAGAAAAGGGAGTTCGTGACGTAAAGCCGAATCATATATATATATATATATATATATATATATATATATATATATATATATATATATATATATATATATATATATATATATATATATATATATATATATATATATATATATATATATATATATATATATATATATATATCTTAAGCTTTGCAAGATCCTACACATTCCAATGTTAATTTTTTATTTCTAATATGAAGAACAGTTTAGTTTTTCGTTTAGTTCATACTTTCGCTAGTGGGATGAGGGTTCGTGAGACAGTGACGACGTATCATGATGAGCTAGTAGAGCAGTCGTCACTCAGATTTGAAAGAGAGAAGATTAGGAAGATCGCTGGTTGAGAAGATAGCAGCATTACCCCAGAGATTCTTCAGTCGTGTCTCCAGGTAGATGAGTATAGGCGATTAGCTTTCTTAGATTTTACAGATTCGTCGGTAAACAGTGCTGTCTGTTTTCGCATTTTTTGCATGTGTATTTACGGTCCCCCCATATTTTGCAGTAAATAGTATAATTATTATTTCTTATTAATTAGTCTAGCTTTGAACGTAGTATAGAGGGCAGAGATATATCATTTATTCCTATCAAGTGTTTTTAGGCTATATCCGTCCCCTGGCGTTGTTGAAGGAACGTGGACAGAGCGTTAGGGCAGGTATGATAAGTATCACTAAGTATAAAATGGAACCGATCAGGAGACGGGAAGATACGAGCTTTGGGCTCTTTCCCGTAAACACAATTAGGTAATCACGATGTCTGTGTCCACCTGCATTCAAATGGGAACTAAACACAAAATTACGTCGAAAAATTTATCGCAAGGACTTGTTTCATAGTTTTGATATCCAGTCTTCCTTTTGCCTCTTGTTTTGCCCCTCGTTTGAGATTTGCTAGGAATCCGTGTAATGTAGATCTTTAGTCGTGAGTTTCTTTTTATAAGACTGCTACAGTTATTTACCCTATTTTATCAAGTCCTGATATCTTAGCCTTGGTTTATATCACGAAATTTTACTGCAGATTGAAACAAATTCTCGTATATGCCATCCATAGTGTCTTAATAGCTTTCTCCATTGTCTGTGCATATAATTCTACTAACTTCATCCTCTACATTCCTTGAGTGAAACTTGTGGGTTGGAACTGGTATGTCTTACCAGGTATTGCCTAAATAGCTGCACTTAATATATTTTACGGGTTATAGTGAGTCCTTGTATCGCAGAAGAAAAAAATGGATAGGGATGCAGGAAAACAACACAATTATACTAGTTCAAACAAAACAAAGAATTCCTTGGAACATTGTTTTTTGGTAAGCGTTAGTCATTTTTCGCAATATCGCATCTTATATTTTTATTTATGACATCTAGTAACTGTGTTTTATAACCCAGTCTTTACATTTGGATACCAGTAGTAAATTGTTTCATTTCTGTAAGGACCCAGGAGTATTGAAAATTATAGAATATCAATAGTGTTTGTATTATGTTCAAGCATTGGAATCACCAAGAAGCTCTAATTAGTTATCATTGGAGGCTTAGTGACCCACATCACATTTGAGTAGGCAAATACGCCAATTTCATCTGTAAATATATCCAACTCCAGTATTTTCATTGTCATATGAACTTACAGCACCTGTGATATTTACTCTACCGAGCATTGCAAAAGCGTCTAGCATATTAAACCATCCTGTATTTGTTCTGTGTATTAAGCCCTTTGCCTTATAATATCCTCCCTCAAACACTTCCAGACATTGTCTTTGCCCTCTGCAAGGCATCCAGCCTTAATTTTCCCAGCTCCAATCTGTCTGTGTTCACGTCCGTAATTGGGAACGTTCTGCTTATTTGTTGAGTGAGAAGAGTTACATGTTTACTGAAGATTGTATTATGAGAAGTAATGTTTAGTATCTAATAGAGGAGAGCACTAAAACTAGATCATATATTTCCTTCTCCATATTTTGTGTTTGCTACTTATAAGTAGTGTATGCAGGACTAACTGCATATTTTAGTATTTACTGTTTTCTCATGTTGAATAGTAGTATAATGGTGATATGAAATTCGGAAAATCCTTGCCCACATGCCCTGTAGTTGGCCCTAGCAGGGTGGTGGGGGAGAATGGTGGCAGCTCATTTATCCTCAAGGAGCTGAATGAGGTACTAGAGGCATGTTTGACTTCTGGTGTATGTTCGTGCTTTGACTCGGCCACCTCCCTTATAAAGGAGATTGTGATCATTATATATGTATGTTCTTGCATACATTCTGCAAAGCTTTTACATGATGCTTGTGTCTATGACCTTTACTAATAGAAGTTTCCATATTAAAACATTCTCCCTCAACTTCGTACAGTTAAAAAATATATGCATTGCAATAGTATCTCTTTTTGTTCTTCGATATTTGGTAGGCGCATGTTCTTAGTTTATGACTCGCAAAATTTATTATATTTAATATTTTAACATTACTTTGCCCATATGTTTTTAAGTCTTTCTCCAGTTACGGTTCTTATTCTATGCCTACATCAACACCAAATATTCTTGGCTATTCGATACACAGCTGACAAGTCACAACACTTTCCATCTCTATTTCTCTTTACTTTTTCTCTTTGTGCCCAGACCCGATGAGGGCAGATTTTTTTTTTTCCCGTCCTTGTATCACATTCATAAAAAAAATTAAGAGATGTACATTTCTGGCAATAGACTAAACTGTAATATACCTTTTCAGTAAGTTTTCTGTAACTATGTTACCTATATTATTAAGCACCCTGGTCTATTGCTGGAAAAAAAAGAGCTTTATGTGTAGAATTAGAACACTGACTTGTTTTCAGCATCATGGAATAACGTGAGAATCTAGGGAATTTTTAATATTCATTGAAAGCGCTATTGATAATTGTTGAACACAACTTACTAGGTTCAAATTGTCATTACTTATGAACGTAGCTTTGAAGGTCATATCTTCTTATATCAAGCCTTTTTCCCAATTGTTTCAACAGTGATTAGTGGAGTTTTCTCTCTAGTGAACTGTGACTGAAACTTATTTATTTTTTTCACAAATCTTTTTTGTAATTTCATTTATATTTTCCCGCATCATTTTTCTTCTTTAGTTGTAGTTTACTGCAAAGGGTATTTGGATTAGTATTCATAAGAGACTGAATCAAATCCGTGTTAGATTAAAAAGAAATGTATTTGTGAGACATCACTCTTGGAGTAAAGATGGCACCTGTTCTCTTACCAAACCCCTTACCATATGATCGAGGGATGGGTGAAGGAGGATCTCTAAGGACTGCGGGATTGGAGTAGTTTTGGGGAAATTGAAAAAATTATTTCGGGGAACTCTGGCCTTTGGAACGGATCTGTTTAAGTAACTGAGTGACAAAATTGTAAATATGGAAAGAGAAATGAAAGAAAATTGGAGAGTAAGGTATGATGGAATGACAAGATAAGAGATAATATAAAAGATTTAGAGAGGAGTAACTAGACACAATTGGAGGAAAGTTGGGAACTAGAAAACGAATAAAATATCTAAGAGGGGGAAAGAAAGAACTATAGAGGTTAGAATTTCTAAACAAGAGGATAACAAAAAGTTTGGTGATAGCCTTGTACACTGCTCTCTTCTGAGAGACATAAGATTGCAGTTTGGAATGTTCAGACAGAGGGAATTATTTAACAGTATAGATAAGATTTTCAGAAGCTGAATACGGACCATGGGAGTATTACAAGATCTTTTCCAGATGCAGTGAAGAAAATAGGTAGTAAAAGAGGCAGTGAGTGAGGAGGTACTGGAATATGTAGACTCAGTTGATTATAAAGAGGCAGAAATATAAAAAATGAATGTCATGATTTATATAGCAAACCCACTGATCAAACAGGTACTTGATAAAAGGAAGTCAATCTCAGGCGTTAGTGAATTCCAGTAGACAACATTGTCAGGGAGACATGGACATAGTAATGCTAGAGTTTAAGACCTGATAGGGAAGCTTAGAGCAGTATTTGGTCCAGAGAATATTGTAAACATCCACTGAATTAGTAAATACGCAAAGGGGGGAAAGGTAAGAATAATAAAAGTAACCTGTTAGAGAGGGGATATATATATATATATATATATATATATATATATATATATATATATATATATATATATATATATATATATATATATATATATATATATATATATATATATATATATATATATATATATATATATATATATATATATATATAATTACCTAATTGTGCTTACGGGAAAAAACCCCATGCTCGTAACTTCTCGTCTCCTGGTCAAGTCCATTTTTGTACTTAGTGATACTTATCATACTTGTCCTTAAGACTATGGATTGAGTTAGCATTAACTACCTCCTCGCTTAGCGAATTCCAATCTCAACTACTCTTACACTAAAAAAAAGTACTTCCTTACATCCTGCAAACAACTTTTCTTGCAAAGCTTCAAACTATGACCTCTAGTTCAAGTGCCAGCCATATCAAACTATATATCCCTATCCACTCTGTCATTACCATGAAGGAATTTAAAAACCGTCACCATAGACCCCCTCATTCTTCTAGCTTTGAGTGATGGAAAGCTTAATTCCCTCAGCCTCTCCTCATAACTTACATCTGCTACACTTTGTATTACACAATCCTCACTATCTCCATATTCCTCAAAGCTCAAAGTGTCCATGCTTTTTCATCCCAAACACATCATTTCCTCCACTCGGTCATTGTCTACATTTAGGATTTCCTTAGTACACATCTTTCACTCTTTTTCCACTGTTATTTACGATTTTTTTTTCTTCAGATCTAATGCCAGTATGCATTGGTGGTAATGTCTCCACATTTCTTTGATAGTAGCAATGAACAATTATTATAAATAGTATGTATATAAAAATGACTGGATTTTTATAATATGTTCTTCCTTTTTCCTTTATAATTTCTCTTTAGATTTATTATTGAGCTCTGTACATTAAATTGAAACTTAAGTTATAATCAAACCTTTTATTAAGGGATGGAATATGGTTAAAATTTTCCCTTGTTGACACTTCAGGATGTGAGCTTTGCTTTTAATATAATTCTGTTGCTCGTTAGATTTGGCCAGGGTAAAGTTAGATTTGGAATAAATATATTTTGGCATTGTCACTTCTAAATTCCTCTGGTTTTCTTGATTTGGCCCAAGAAAATGGTAGGCTTGTCTCACGACTTTTAGTTCTCATTGGTGTTCTTGACTTGGCCTAAGTAGTTTGTAGCCTTGTCATATAATTTGTAAGTTACCTTTGGTATTCTATTAGTCCTTTTAGAAATCGAGGGAACAGGCTACTTCTTTTCAATTATATTCGCTTTTAGCACAAAGTTTTTAGAACAACTTATATCAGTACTGTGAAACTGCAGAAATTAATTACTGGTAATATTAAATGAGGAACGTATATGTAGTCCTCGTAACTCATTGCATCATCATTTTACGACCCAAGAAGATTTTACTTACAAAACAACATTGAGTGGTCAGCATTTTATTGTTAACATAAATAAATTACATAAACATTTTACAAATATACACTTATTTACACACACAGGGACTATTAGTCTGATTAAAAAAGAAAGCAGTGAAAGCTTAGTCTATTTACATACAATTTATCAATATCTGGACAGTTGGTTAATGTAACTGTTGACTAATTTTCTAAGATTCTATACACCAGAAACTGAAGAAAGATATTAGACAGTGACTTCTGTATCAATAATTATATTGGGAACTTAACTACGATTGAAGTGAGTTGTTCAAGATGATTTGAGCACTGCTGGGGAATACAATTACACTGCGTTATAGCAGATCCTCTAAACACTGCTAGTAAAATGTAATTGCACCGGTTTAGCAAGAAGCTCTAAACAGTGCTGGTTAACTGCAACTGCAATGTGTTGCAGAAGATGCTCAAGAGACTGCTGGTTAGCTGCAACTGCAGTGTATTATAACAGATGCTCTAAACACTGCGGGGTAACTTTAGCTGTAGTGAGTTGTAGTAGATGCTATAAACACTGCCTAGTAACTGCAGTTGTAGTGTTTTAGTAGATGCTATATACACTGCTTGGTAACTGCAGTTGCAGTGTTGCAAAACATGCTCTAAACACAGCTGGTTGATTGCAACTGCAAGGTGTTGTAGCATGTTCTCTAGACACTGCTGGGTTACTGAAATTGCAGTGTTTTCTAGTAGATGCTCTAAACACTACTAGCTCAAAAGTGAGTGTTAAATATCGGAGTCAAACTTCTGAATTTTTACATAATTATATGAAAAAGGATATGTTTAGTATGCCCGAGTAAAAAAATCAGTCTAATATACAATTAGAGTATTGCGATACTAAGTACCTTTTGTCAGTATCTGGCGTATTGTATCTTATTTCAGCATTTCAAGTAACAAGTCTGTCCCCATCCAAAATATTCTTTCCATTTCATAGAAGTGTACAATTTGTTGAGCTTTGGTGATCATATATTCGAGCCTATCTATAATTACCGTAGTTTTTGATACAATGCAATTCTCTGTATCATTATAAACATCCACTGCTCTACTTGAGCTGACATATCCGTTCCTGTTCCTTGATAACAATTGGTTTCATACCATATAATTGCCTTCAAAACCTACTCTTTATGTGTACAAGAATGCTTTAGTTTTAAAAGATTGTCCTATACATTGTCTGCTACACTTTGCTATATAATTTAGAGATTCCATGTACATATCGAATATTTTATTAGTAAATTTAAAGCAGATAGCTTTTCTGCAGTACAGTCATGTGCATATATATTTATATGCTAATCATAATATGCTGAATTACGCAAATAGAGATTTTTTTAAGTGCTGTATTTTGTTTAATATATCTGTAGCTTGTTTGATTGTAAATAGTCTATACAGTATTTTGTATGACTACAGTAATTTTTGAGATGTTTAACATATTACCTTTAGTTTCATGATAGTCAATCTACAGATATTTTAATTATTTTTTTTTAGTTACCATACCATTTAGTATGTAAAAATAACAACAAGAGGAGAGACTTCAATAAGCCCTATCATTATTAGTAAAAACCAAAAACTTCACGATTCTAATGGGAATAATAATGTATGCATAATATTAAAAAAGTTAGCACCATCATTGAATGCAGCTGTGAGAGTTCAATCAAACCCCTCTAGAGGATCAATTATACAATAAGCACAACAAGAGAACATATAAAAAAAACTATCATTTAATATTTACAATCACAAATTAATCCCCTAGCTTTTACATGTCTATGTCCATCCCCATTTTAATGGGGACAAAATGTGACACTGAACATAGTGTTGAATTGATTTTTAGATCATATATCCAATACACAACTAACATGTCTTGATTGAAAATTTGACTCATTCTGAATGATGAAATTCAACTCATTCAGAAAGCTGAAATTTGACTCCATCGATATTATTAAATTCCACTTTTTCTGAATAATGAAATTTTACTTATTCTGAATAACGAAATTTAACTTATTCTGAATAACGAAATTTAACTCATTCTGAATAACGAAATTTAACTCATTCTGAATGTTGAAGTTTAACTCACTCTGAGTGATGAAGATGACACATCCTGAACAATAAAATTTTACTCATTCTGAATAATAAAATTTTACTCATTCTGAATGATAAAACTTAACTCATTCTGTGTTATGAAGTTCGACTCAATCTAAATAATGAAATATGGGTCATTATGAATGATAGAATGTGAGTCATTCGGTGTTAAGTATATTTTTTCTGAATTATGAAATTTGACTCATTCTGAATGAGATAATTTGGCAAATTCTGAATGAGAAAATTTGATTCATATTGAATGAGGAATTTTAACTCATTTTAAGTAAAGAGTTTTGACTCATTCTGAATGATAAAGCGGACTTACTCCGAATGACGAATATTAATTTATTCTGTATGGTGAAAATTAATATTGACTCATTCTGAATGATGAAAGTCGACTTCTTCTGAATGATCAATTTTGACTCGGTATGAAAGTTGACACATTCTGAATTATGAAATTTAACTCATAGTAAATGATGAAAATTTACTCATTCTGATTGAAGATATTTGACTCATTCTGAACGACGAAATTAGTTATTCTGAATGAGAAATTTTGACTCACTTGCTTTTAAAGATGTATAAGTAGCCAATTCTTTACTTTACAGTACAAATATATTTCCAATGTAACACCCCACTCATAACTGGTAATTGCTATAAGCACCTCAGATTACTTGAAGAGGAATTTAAATAAAAATATTTTTATGATTTCAGTCATTAATACCTGCACTACAGGTTTGAAACCAGTCAGTTATTACTCCCCTGTTTTCCTGATAATAATAATAACAATAATGCTAATGGTTCTTCAGCACTTATGAATATTATGTTGGCCAACACTATAACTAATGTTTAAAGAAAATATATATTAATTAAAAAGAAATTTAAGCCGCTGCATACGTTTCATGAGCTGCGCTAAGCTAATTAAGAAATTATTATATTTTTAATCATCTTCCCATATTATTCAACAATCGGCCTTAAAAAGACTTTAATTTTAGATTAAATGGATTTTTCATATATATATATATATATATATATATATATATATATATATATATATATATATATATATATATATATATATATATATATATATATATATATATATATATATATATATATATATCAACGTAGGTAATTATATTATTAGGATTGTATTCCTTTAAAACAGTTAAGAGTCTGGCATTCACAGAGTATCCAGTTCTTCAGCATAAATAAAAGCAGGTGACTTTTATACTTTCACTTTTTCCAATAACGGAAAAGAAGGAAAAGTTAATTATCTGGTTCCTTGCCGAGTGACACTGATATCATAAAACTCTTACCCATGAAAGAACGAAAGGAAAATAAAAACATTTAATCATCGAAACTGAGTAAAATATGCGCCAAATTTGTGGCTTAAGTATTAGTTCTTTTAAGGATACAATATTCAAGTCTGACAATTTCATTGCAAATACTGTATAGTATTCGTCCATGTTGTTTTAAAGTCCGAGTTTTTTTTTTAATGGACAAAGTATTTAAATGTAACGACTTCATTTTAAGAAGCCTGAGTCTCATACTCTCATACCTTGAACACTATGTCCAAATAGCCTATAATTTCAGTTCTGTATATTACTTTAACATAAGAAAAAAAATAATGGTATAATAACGTAAAGCCTTTTACCTCTTGAAAGTCAAGCACAGTACACCATTAACCCAGTAAAAAAATGGCAACCTACTTTTCAATAACCAATGGGACTCTATTATTAGAAGTTCTATCACCATTGGCATCATGAAAAGGGAAAGCAAAGCTGTGCTGTCATGGAACTAAATTTCACTTGAATCTACCTTTTATAGCTAAAAAAAATCATACCTACGTATGGCACTTCTTAAGAGTGACATAAAAATGAGATCCAAACTCTAACACCCTTCCTTTTTTATGAAAAGTCACACAACATTCTGGATAAATGTAAAGCCTTATTTAAAAATGAAAGGATGTCTTCCAGCAACACATTAGCTGTAAATGGGTTCATAGTCATCAAAACATGATTCGTTCACACAAGAACTAAAAAGTCGCACTCGACAACAGTTTCTTTCAATGGAATTCCCTAAATTCAGTTTCATAATTTGATTTGTAACGGCACCAATATGAATCGTATCGGAACATCAGAGATTCATATCCATATATCTAATAAAAAATATGGTCTTTTATCATTTTTATGGTAAATATTACTGCCAACCTTGAGAAAACTCAGTGGCTATAAAATTTTTTCTTGGGAAAGTGTTGCTTTTAATTTACTGAACATATTGAATGGCCTCTTATCTCAAATATTATGAACCATCACATCATGTTCCCTTAATAGTTCACTCAAAGTTACACTAAAGTACTATCAAATTTACAATAAGTGCTATCACATCATGTATTAATTCTATATTAACACCTTTTACACTTGTTAACATTGTATGAGACTCCCTCTGTAGCTGTCTAACAATCACCAACATATTATTCAACAGATTTCTATGTGGAAAATCATAACGCCTCGTCTCCAGGGTAAAATGGACGGTTGTATGGGCTATAATTATGGCCGTTGTGACCATTCATACCATTTGGATGATTTAAAGGTTGAGCATCCTCAGCAATACGGCCACGCTGCTCCGGACGGTTGCGCTTGAAGTATCCACACTGAAATAAAAAGTTACAGCCACAATGTATAATTTTTGTTATAATGGAAAATGTGAATTGAAAACAGTATCTCAAGAAAATCTATTTACAAAGTACAATCTCAATTACCATTCTCCATGTATTATACCAAGGAAAAGGGCTAATTTTAACATTATACATTGATATACATGCTAGCGTTGCAGGGTTTTAAAATATTAAACACTAATCTAAACATTGCAGATAGCAAAATGACTTCTAAAATATTAGCACTGTAAAGTATTGCAAAAATTCTTATTTCTTACTCTTTAAATGGCTCCATTTTAAAATGTGAAAATATGTTCTTTAGAATTTTCCATATTGAATGTATTTCCCGTTTGGCAGAATTGAGATCTAAACAAAGAGCTCCTCAGACTCAGCTGCTTCACTGATACTAAGTCCCTACAGAAATTTATGGTCATACTGGTCTTAATAAGAGTATAGGATCTTAGTTTTTTGTAACAAGAACTCACGCTTCATCACACAACACAAGATACACATTGCACTCTTACAAAAAACAAAACTACACAACACATAAAAAAACATCAACATTTAATAATTTTACAACCATTTGACAAAACTGGATCTGTAGTGGTGGCAGTGAAATCACCCTGGTACACAAAAACATAAACTTCATCAACACCAGTGCACACACAAAATCCCTCCTTCCCAACATGACATTACCACAGAAATACATCGGCAATACATCAGACATAATCTTAAATACATACATCCCTCAGTGAAACAGTCCCCTCAGTAACTAACTACTAGATCCCAATAGCACATCAAAATAAATGAGCTTTATGCAGTTATTGACTGGAGGACCTTATTTAACAACAAATCTGTACAAAAAATGTTCGACATCTTTTGTGAGGAAAATGGGAAGATAGTAGATTGCTGCATACCTTCCACCATAATAGGAGTTACTCATGCCAAAAAGAAATGGTTCAATAATGAGTGCAAGAGAGCTAAGTATTGGAGATATATATGCCGGAAAAGGTATAGGAGAATAAAAAGCATAAACGCCTGGCAGACTTATAAAAGAGCAAGAAATAATTACCTAAGTAAAAGAAAAAAGGCAGAGAGAGACTATAAAAGGGATATCACCAGGAAGGCTAAAGAAATTCCCAAAATTTTCAACAGCTTTATCAGAGGAAAACTGAAGGTCAAACAACAGGTTTTAAAGCTAAAGAGAGTGATTGGAAGCCAAACTTTTCCACAGCTTTATCAAAGGAAAACTGGAGGTCAAAGAACAGGGTTTAAACCTAAAGAGAGCGGATGGAAGCATCACTGAGATGGATGAAGAGATCTGCAAAGAATTAAACAAGGAATTTCATTCAGTATTTACAGTGTATAATACCCCATCCCCTCAGATCTTAGAGATAGGAGCTCATGGGCTGGTATTGGAGAACATCATCTTTTCAGCCACAGAGGTATGCAAAACCGCTGACGTAGTTAGATGCCCATAAAGCTACAGGTCCTGATGATATATCCTCTTATGTACTTAAGAAATGCACTATGTATAATATTTGAAAAGTTGGTGGAATCATGGGAGATTCCAAGATGCTGGAAACAAGCAAACGTGGTAACTAGCTTCAAAAGCTGAAGGAGGGATACAGCTCTAAACTATAGACGTGTTTCCTTGACCAGCATAGTTTGAAAAGTTATGGAGAAACTACTAAGAAAACACATTTCTCTTCACTTGGAATCCTTCAACTTCTTGTCAGTGATACAACATGGTTTCAGAGAAGGTAGATCAACAGTAACAAACTCATTAGAATTTTATGATGAGGTAAGCTAAATCTTACAAGGAAGAGAGGGCTGGGCAGATTGCATTTTCCTAGACTTCCAGAAGAAATTTGATACAGTCCCACACAGCACTTGAGAAGCTGTAAGCACTGACGAGAATAGGTGGAAATGTCTTGGAATGGAAAAAATTTACTTAGAAGGAAGGAACAGAGGGCTAGAGTAAGACACTCAGTGTTTGAATGGAGAAGGGTTAGTAGTGGAGTTCCACAGGGTTCAGTTTTAGGGCCACATTTGTTCCTTGTACATGTAAATGACCTACCAGGGTCTAAATTCATTCTTGCATATGTTTGCAGATGATGCAAATATTGTGAAGAAAGTAAGAGATAAGAGCAATGGAAGAGAATTTCAGGAGGACCTTAATTGTCTGCATGGATGGTCAGTAAAGTGGCTAATGAAATTCAATACTTCTAAATGTAAGGTAATGAGAATGGGTACAAGTGCAAGAAGGCCCAAGCTTGACTACTCAATGGCAGGAGCAGAACTTGGAGACAGAAAATGAGAGAGTTCTAGAAGTAAACATACTGGCCGATTTGTCTCTAGAAATGCATATTAATGGTATAGTAAGGGCAGCATATGCTTTCTTAGTAAATGTAATGGTAGCTTTCAGGCACATGGACAAGGAAATGTTCAGAAATATTTGTAACCTATGTGAGGCTAAAGCTTGAATATGCAGCCCCCTTTTGAAATCCACACTTGAAAGAGCACATAGTTAAGCTGAAAAAACTTCAAAGATATGTCATAAAACTGGTGCCAGAAATATGCACTCTGTTATGATGAGAGGCTGAGGGAATTAGACTTACCATCACTAGAAGCTAGAAGAATGAGGGGGAAATAGGGTGACGGTTTTTATATTCTTTCATAGTTATGACAGAGTGGATAGGGATCGACATTTTGATATGGTTGGCACTAGAACTAGAAGTCATAGTGTGAAGCTTCATAAGAAAACTTTTTTGCAGTATGTAAGAAAGTACTTTTTTAGTGTAAGAGTAGTTGATAATTGGAATTGGCTAAGTGAGGAGGTAGTTAATGCTACCTCAATCCATAGTTTTAAGGACAACTATGATAAGTAGCAATAAATACAAAATGGAACTGACCAGGAAACGGAGAGTTGCGAGCTTGAGATTCCTTTCTGTAAGCACAATTATGTAATTACTCCAAGCATCAAACATCATCCTTATTTGTTGACAACACCAACACAGAGGATTGGCAATACAAAACCAAAAAGAAAACTTTTGCATCCCAAATAATATTCATCATCACATATTCCCTATCAAGCTCACTTCCTGTTATCATCTCATGTTAAGTGAACTTATTCCCCCCCAAAAAAAAACATCACGGAAGGTGGTCAAGATCCTGGGTTCAAACCACTTTCCCATAATCAAAACAAGAATCACTCTGGCTGACCACAGATACATACACCAATTGCAACACAACCAACTGGGAAGCTTTCACAAACGAAATAGTACAGCAGTCATATCACAAACATAAAAAATGCTGCACAGTCTTTTAATTCAGAACAATGAAATTCAAAACGCATACAAAAATACATCCTAACTGGTAACAGAAAAAGACATGACCTCAATATCTCTACAGTAATTCAAGACTTTTTTTACACAATTTGATACACTAAAAAATTCTCCAATACCACACATGCAGATCAATAAATACGAGCAATTAACACAAAAATCAACAACAAAATATTAAAACAATAAACATTACACTGGAATAATCTGAAACACATACTTTCAAACTGTAACACACCACAACCAAATATTGCTATTATAACAACAGACACCATACCCTCAAACAAACAACAGGCAAATGCCTTCATTATTCATTTCTATTATGTTATGAACTGACGTGTCATCAGACATAAGACATTTTCCTACAGACCCAGATAATGCACATATCACTTACTAAGAGATTAAGCACTCATCTGCCTGTAACCATAACAATATAAGCAATATACACTTTTCTTCTGGGACTACAAGGCATACAAGCACTCTACAATATACTATAATAGCTACTTGCACAACACAAGACTCAACATCTGGTGACATGATGTCATTACCACTATCTCCAAAAGCAACAAAAATCCCTCTTTACACTCTGCTTTGTCCCACTGACTACTCTGCACCAGTTACCAACCAACAAATATACAACATATCACAGCTCACATTCCCTTAGCCCCACAGCATGGTTAAAGACTATTGCACTCGACAAAAACCCTTCTTACAGACATGACAAAGAATTTTTGATGGTATTAGTTCAGTTAAGCATGCATATAAGATAAATACAGTCACCTTGCGAGTTTAAACTACGCAAATTTTAGTGGAAGAAAAATGGACCTGATGACCACTAACCAGAGCTTGTGGCTTTGTTTGCAGTGTGGTCGGTCAGTACCCTCTACAAAATGGGATTCTCACTGTTATTGGAGTGATTTTCCACATAAGTCATTGTTGTACTAGTACATCAATGATTTATGACTCTCTCTCTCTCTTTCGATAGATAGATAGATAGATATAGATAGAAACAAATAAATAAATAAATAAAATAGTCATAAATCGTGACTTATGTGAAAAAATCACTCCAATAAGGGTGAAAATCCCATTTTATAGAAGGTACTGACCGACCACACTGCGAACAATGGCACAAGCTCTGATTAGTTGCCATTAGGTCCATTTTTCTCTGAATAATCCAGTCAGAGAGTCGTTATGGCTTAGCACTGTGATCATGGCCACCACACACCTAATGTCCACCGTATATAAAGTTAATTTGTTTATTTTTTTGTTTATCTGTATATCTTTTTATCTGTACTTTTAAAACTTTATGGAGATTTTAAATGTAGCAATTTGGTATTCAGTGCATTCAAACTTATTCCTTTCTATGGTAGGTAAAATATAAGAAACCTCACATTTTTCCCCCAGATAAACGCTTGCTTTTATCCATTGGGACCTGCTATAGGCTACATTTATATACTCCTTGCCTTACTCTTAATTCTTTAAAGTGTTTGCTGCAAGTCTTCACGTTTACAACTACATGTGCGAGTTTTTTTCCTCCTTCCATGTTTATGGTGATAGATCATATGCTTGAAACAAATTCTCTTGAAATCGACCCTCGGTTGGTCTCCCAACTCTTTGTCATTGAATGTCTGTTTGATGATTATGGTTCTCCTACCCAAGGTTGCCTTCTACATTAGATCATGGTATACCATTTTTGAGGTGACCAGTCAGCATGTTCTCTTCCTCTAGATCATTAAGATATAGAGCCAAGTATACGTCATAAGATGGAATCTGTCAGGGTGATGGATGTAACTGCTGTATTTTTGAATGTGATGCCTCATCACACTGTCATCACAAAAGATTAATACATATCGTGATTACTCTCACTGTATGTTATTTTTTCCCTTAAGAGAGTGGTCTTTTGATGTCTTCTTTCCTGCTCTGGGGCTTACTTGGAGGACCTAGTGTACTCTGTGCATTTTCTAAAGGTTAGTTTTGTTTGTTTGGGGAGGTGCAAAAGGTTTCCTACCTTTTGTCTTTAATGAGTGTGATTCTCAAGGTTCTTCATATACTGTCCTTAGTTGATCCATTCCTTACTCTACTGGAGATTATCCTTTGTTATCACTAAGACTCTTTAGGCTCTTTCTTTGGGTATCAAGCATTAGAGTTTATGACATTTCTGAAATTTCAAACCATATTGTACTGTAACATCTTGTAATGTAAAGGTGGAACTTATTTATCATCCTTCACTCTTTGGGTGATTCTCCCTCCTTTTGTTCCTTTGCTTTCATTTTTCCTGTGATACTCATACAAGGGTCCCTTATGTGGTGGTGGAATTGCTTATAAGGCACCCATTATTTCCACTTTATCTGAAACCCAGCTGTCTATACATGCTTCCACTGACCCATTTCAAATCTCTCACTATAATCTGTATACTCATTTTCGTTCTAAAGGTGGGGTCTGTGCCTACTGCAACACTATCACTCCTACTGCGAGGCTCATGGGCCTTGAATCTCCTGACTTTGATTTCCTCTGGCTAAAAGTCTATCTCTCCACTACCACTATCTTCCTTTGCCTCTGCTACTGTTCTCCAAACTCCACCAAGTTTGTGTTATTCTTTGAATATCTGTCCTTGTGCCATTAGTCCTTGCTATCTTCTCACCCACATGCCTAAATTCTCTACATTGGAGACTTCAATGTACACCACAGTGAGTGGCTTCATTTTTCTCGCACTGACATGGGAGAAAGTGAGGCCCTTGCTTTCTCTATTACTCACAATCAGGAGCAAATTATCAAACATCCTACTCGCATTCCTGATCATCACGAACATGCTGCAAACACTCTTGACCTATTTTTTACTTCTAATCCTTCACACTACTCTTATTCTGTGCTTTCCCCTCTTGGTAAATATGATCTTAGTCTCTTCCATTTTTGCTCCCCCTCCATCAATCCCTCCTACTCAGTGCTGCCTTTGGCACTTTGAGCGTACCAAACATGAAAATTTGCGTAACTTCCTCTTTAACTTCCCATGGAATGACTTCTGCTTTCGGTCCCGCAACCCTGATCGGGTAGCTCTAAAAGTTGCCGAGATCGTGACTGCGGGAATGGAGGCGTACATCCCCTCTTCTACAAAAACTTTCTCTCCCCCTAAACCTTGGTTTAACCATGCCTGCCCCATGGCTATCCAGACTAGAAATCGGGCACACTGATCTTACCAAGCCTCTCCTTCTGATTTAACTCGCTCTGCTGTTATTGTAGCTAGGAATCGCTGTACTGCTCAGATTCCAAGGTCAAAGGCTTCCTTCATAAGAAAGAAAGTTGATGACCTTAACTCCTCTTCCACTGGCAAATGCTTCTGGTCCTTAGCCAAATACCTCTCCAAAAACTTCTGCAACTCAAGCTTTCCCCCTCTCATTCGTTCTGATGGTTCTATATCTTGCTGTCCAACTAAAAAAGCCACTCTCTTGGCTCTCATTTTTCGGCCAACTCTTCTATAAACGAGTCCAGCGCACCTGTTCCTCAATCTTTACCCCTCTCTAACCCCATGCCCTCCTTTATCCTTTCTTCACGCAAAGTTCATAAGGTTCTTCGCTCGCTAAAGAAGAACAAGGCATCTGGTCCCGATGGTATCCCTGCAAGGTTCCTTATGGAGTATGCAGATGAACTGGCTCCCGTGCTTTGCCGTCTTTTTCACCTCATTCTGTCAACCAGTATCTATCCTTCATCTTGGAAGCATGCTCTAGTTCGACCTGTTCCTAAGAAGGGTGACCACTCTATTCCTTTAAACTACTGACCTGTTGCCCTAACCTCCTCTATTGCTAGAGTTTTCGAAACTTTGCTCAATGCTCACTTCTTGAAATGCCTTGAATCTAATTCACTTATCTCCGATCAACAGTACGGCTTCCGCAAGGCAAGATCCACTGGTGATCTCCTGTCCTATCTTGCTTATGTATGGTCATCTTCTCGGAGGAACTATGGGGATTCCTTTGTCGTCGCCCTTGATGTAGCTAAGGGCTTTGACAGAGTCTGGCACAAGGCTCTGTTGGCCAAACTCCCTGCCTAGGCTTTACCCCTTCTTTTTGTTCTCTTGATTTCCAGTTTTCTTACTGACCATTTTATATCTGTAGTTGTTGATGGCGTGACATCTAGCCCTTTCTCTGTGACCAGTGGTGTTCCACAGGGCTCTGTTCTTTCACCTACTCAGATTCGAAGGTCAAAGGCTTCCTTCATAAGAAAGAAAGTTGATGACCTTAACTCCTCTTCCACTGGCAAATGCTTCTGGTCCTTAGCCAAATACCTCTCCAAAAACTTCTGCAACTCAAGCTTTCCCCCTCTAATTCGTTCTGATGGTTCTATAGCTTGCTTTCCAACTGAAAAAGCCACTCTCTTTGGCTCTCATTTTTCGGCCAACTCTTCTATAAACGAGTCCAGCGCACCTGTTCCTCAATCTTTACCCCTCTCTAACCCTATGCCCTCCTTTATCCTTTCTTCACGCAAAGTTCATAAGGTTCTTCGCTCGCTAAAGACGAACAAGGCATCTGGTCCCGATGGTATCCCTGCAAGGTTCCTTAAGGAGTTTGCAGATGAACTGGCTCCCGTGCTTTGCCGTCTTTTTCACCTCATTCTGTCAACCAGTATCTATCCTTCATCTTGGAAGCATGCCCTAGTTTGACCTGTTCCTAAGAAGGGTGACCACTCTATTCCTTCAAACTACTGACCTGTTGCCCTAACCTCCTCTACTGCTAAAGTTTTTGAACCTTTGCTCAATGCTCACTTCTTGAAATGCCTTGAATCTAATTCACTTGTCTGCGATCAACAGTACGGCTTCCGCAAGGCAAGATCCACTGGTGATCTCCTGTCCTATCTTGCTTATGTATGGTCATCCTCTCGGAGGAACTATTGGGATTCCTTTGTCGTCGCCCTTGATATCTCTAAGGCTTTTGACTGAGTCTGGCACAAGGCTCTGTTGGCCAAACTCCCTGCCTATGGTTTTACCCCTTCTCTCTGTTCTCTGATTTCCAGTTTTCTTACTGACCGTTTTATATCCGTAGTTGTTGATGGCGCGACATCTAGCCCTCTCTCTGTTACCAGTGGTGTTCCACCGGGCTCTGTTCTTTCACCTACTCTGTTCCTTCTCTTCATCAATGATCTTCTTCAATCCCCATCTTCCTCTCTTCTTCGTGCCTTTGCTGATGATTCTACCCTTCACTTTTTCTCTCCCTTTTCTTCACAACCTTCACCTACTACTCGTAATCAGTCTCGTATCAATCTTTCTTCTACTATTAACTCCGATTTGTAGAGAATATCTGATTGGGGCACTCAAAATTTAGTTACATTCAATGCCTCCAAGACACAGTTTCTGGCTATCTCTTTATCTTCTTCTCCTCTTGATAACTCTATTGTCTTCGAAACTAACACAATTTACCCTCTTAACTCTATCAACATATTAGGAATCCATATAGCCTCTTAACTTGACATGGAGGAATCACATGATCCAAATTTCTGGATCTTCATCCAAAAAATTGGGGGTTTTGTTTTGTTTTTGTCATTACTTTTCCTCTTTGCAGTTACTTAAAGTTTATAAAGGTCTTATCCGTCCCTGCTTAGAATACTGCTCACACATCTGGTGTGCTTCTTCTTATTCTTATCTTCTTGATAGGGTTGAATCTAAGGCAGTCAGACTCATTAATGATCCTTCTCTTACTTCTAATCTGGATTCTCTCTCTTCGCCGTAAGGTATCTTCCCTTTTTCTTTTCTATCGCTACTACTTCCATTGCTGCTCTGATGAGTTGGCGAGTTGCATCCCTCCCACACTGCCGAGGCTGCGTAACACTCGTCAAGCGGCCTCATCTCACAGGTACTGTGTGGAGATTTGTAGCTTGCGGATTGGTCGGTGCAGCGACTGCCTCTTCCCATCTACCTCCAGCCTCTGGAACTCTCTTCCTCCTTCTGTCTTTCCAAATTCTTATGACCTTTCATCCTTCAAAAAGCAGATCTATCGTCATCTCGGAACCTAGTCCTCCTTATCTCTGGGTCCTCTGTTCTTTGACTGTTTTTTCTGTCTGTCGTTTTCCTTTGTGTGACATTACCTCATCTCTGTCTTGTCCTTAAACTTTTTCTTTTGCTTCGTCTTAGTATTTTCGCTTGCCTGGGCCTTTATTGATGAGGGCAGTTTCTGCCTGTCCTGGTGTCACACTCATAAAAAAATAAATAAATAAAAAAATCCATTTGCAAACTGGTATGGGTCCCTTCTATATTACTATATTTCTTAAAAAATATTTCTTTAAACCAATCCACATGATCAACATCACCCTAAAATGGGAACTGACTTTAAGAGTCCTTTTAATATTTTCAATGGCTGTCAAGCATTGATTTGCAATACTAATTGATATTTTATGAAATCATATTACTTAATCTGCATCATAACAGCATACTGTGCAACTTAAAAATGCACTGGCAGAAGCTATATTTTCTATAGTGAAAAAAGTGAAATACTAATACCACTGCAAATTTGAGACAAGTTTACAGGGGTAAGACGAACTGAATTTGAGTTTGGATACTAACAGTATCCAAAGTAACAGTGATGTAAAAAATAAAGTTTAAAAAGCCGTAACTTAAAACATAAGCACATTAGTTGAACAGCATATCTTTTGGGAGTACCAAATCCATGTTTTACTTAAAGTTTACCTCTGAGAAATCTGAATAGTTATCCCAATCAGCCTCCTTCAGATTCATATACACTATCCAAGAGCGACTAAAACAATTACATAGTATATAATTTGGTGCTATAGGAGGATATGAAGGAAACATTGCTTCCAATTCTGACAAGACATTGATTGTACACGAAATAATGGGCAATGAGACAGTTCAAACATAGGATTAGAAAGTGAAAGCTGGCAAAGTGCAGCTTCTGAGATGTCAGTCATTTAAGTATTTTATAGGTGTCATAAAAGTCTTTTTTATCTGTGGCAAAGGATTTTCTCTTGCAATTAATATTTATCACAGATACCTTAAGATGCCTTGCCTAAAGTGAATAATAAAGAAAATAACACAACTTGGTTAGTCTCCCAAACTCATTTATACATATATTACATGTCATAACATCCGGACAACATATCCTTTAGTCTCGAAACTAAAACTGAACAAAAATCTGTCATGAAAAGAGTTTTCTTTACAACAGGCAAGGTAGTGTGTAGTGGCAAAGACATGGAGGCAAAATATATAGCTGAAACAAAACATTTGAATCTTGCTGATATGTAGAAAGTCTTGTTGAAAAAATGTCGCAGATATCTCTGAGCAACCTGAAAGTAAAAGAATGGATCGAGAGGTCCTAGTAAACTAGTGCTCTTCACTAAGATGTAGTCGGAACAAAATACAAATAAGAGAGAGGATTTTACAGTTGGCCTGTCAAAGGCTTTTACCTTGATCTGTACCAAAAGCTGCTGTTCATTGCAAATGGCTACTTGATCAAAGAAAAAAAAACCTACAGCACAAGAAAAGAACTCTTCTACAATACTACAGTTCTCCCTGAAGGGGGTCAAGAATACCTCATCCATATTACCCTACACAATGTAAACGTTAACTATATGAGACAACAAGATTACTGGGAATCCCATCCTTTGTGTTTTCCTACTACAAAGAGTAAAACTTTTTTCTGACTCAGCCACTGCCTTTATATGGGGAAATATGGCTATTGTATACAGATTGATAAACTTTATTATAAAATGCAATAGAAGACTATTGGAAGTAGGGCATATAACTGAAAGGATATATATATATAAATATATAACGACCAGCGAGGAAGAATATCTTATACATATCCTCAGACATACTAATTCCCCATCTGATTGTTGAAATGAACCAAAACATATCAATCGTGAATACAAACTTCTAAGTATAAGGGGCAGAAAGCTACTGATTTGACTGCAATTGGCTTCTTCCAATCTACCTCCAGACTCTAGAACTCTCTTCCTCCTTCTGTCTATCTTAATTCTTATGACCTATCATCCTTCAAAAAGCAGATCTTTCGTCACCTCAGGGCCTAGTCCTCCATATCTCTGGGACCTCTGTACTTTGACTTTTTTTTCTGTCTGTCATTTTCCTTTGTGTGACATTACCTCATATCTGCCTTGTCCTTAACCATTTTCTTTTCCTTCGTCTTGGTATTTTCTCGTGCCCGGGCCTTTATTGATGAGGGCAGTTTTTGCCTGTTCAGGTGTGTGTGTGTGTGTGTGTGTGTAAAAAAAAAAAAAAAAAGAAAAAAAAACAATCTACTGAGACCCGAGGAAGGACTCCAGCCAAGAAACGATGAAACCTCCGGTGGAACGTTAGGAGTCCAGTTGGGAGGATGAGACTGCTCAACCTGTACTCCAAACCCTGCAATTCTCACTAGTCATGCATCATTGCATTTATAAGCTTACAGAAGGAAACAATTGACAGTCCTAAATCGATGTTGCCTTCTCTAACAGAGTAAAGAAACAAACTCATGTCACTCATGGGTAATATGTACGCATAACTATATCTCCCTAAGATTAAAAATTTTACCAATTAGTCTACAAGAGACCAGCCTCTGAGATTAAATGGTAGACACCTGATCACACTCAATAATAGCTCAATGAAGGTTAGAGGGTCATGAGAGAAGTGCAAGAGATACTGTTAATCAATGAAGTCTATTAAGTGATCAAACTTAAGTGTAAAATTAAGCAAGTACAGCATCATTATTATACAGTATTCATATAATTATTCAAATTAGATATAATTAAACATCGTATCTTATACTCATTGAAGAAAACTTGTGAGTTTACGCATATTAAAAGTTGAACTAAAGGCTACTTCATCCAACTGGTAGGAATATGGTACTTTATGGTGTCAATAATTAAATATGATTTGCCAACGCCTAGCAGATGTATCAAGCAATGAGGTACAGGAAACCTGCAGTACTTAAATAAATGGTTAGCAAGACACATTATGAACCTATTTTGCATTCTTTATTCAAGGTCAATGGTAAGCCTTGCAAAGCTCTCTGCAACAGTCAATACCAAGAGATAAAAACGTGCTTAGTCTCCATTAGGCAGGCTATGAAAGATGCGCGCTTTCTATATTTCTTACAGGCACGATACTAGAAAACTTCAGCAACCACACCGAGTTAAACAGAAGGAAACCAAGGCACACTGTGACTGGGAAAGCCACATATATAAACTTAAAAATGACAGTACATAAAGGAAAGCACTGCTGGCATGTCAGCATAATGAAATGAAAGGGTACTTAAATGAAATAAAATGGGTAGAACTTAGGGGTCATCCTAGGTCCTCCAGGTTATACTCATTAAAATTACAGTTATGAAAAATATGTCAGAAGTGGTCTGATGAAAAATGCTCTATCCTTTACATAGCCTGAATTTAAGGTAACACACTACAGAGATTAGAGTAATTCAGGTAAGAGTTCCCCATTGATCACATGTAGAATCATAAATGTTATGTCGCTCACATGAGAAAACAAGGTGAAGCACCTTCTGTAACAAAGATTAGAGGAATAAAAAAAAGTTAATCCTAACTTTGAGCACCAGGCCTCATCTGTAATTACTCTCAGCCGTCACTCATTAGTGAGGGTTTAAATGGGTCTGAAGAGCTTGGTTTTAGAAACTTTCAGATTTCTCAGCTATGGAGGAAAAGCATTTATTTTGGTTTGCACTTCCCTGGTAGGAATACAAATGAAAAAGCTGCTGCTATTAATGCCCAATACGCAAGACCAATAAGCAGTCAGTAGGAAACAAAAGTATGCATGACTTGTATTTAAGTTACACATATATGATGATTTTTCATGCAATCTAAAGACGTACTGTGAAGTGGATAACAGATTGAGAAGAAGAGATTTTGAAAAATAATGTAAGCAGAGGCACACTTTGGCCGAGTGCGCTTGAAGAAACCAAGCTGGAAGGAGAGAGGGAGAAAAAAGAAATAGCTCATTATGATATTAAGTTCGGGAGAGAAGTAACCTATTCATATTGATCATATTGTCATATTTAAAACAATGCATTAGCATACCTCCAGCACTGGTATATATTATTATTTTACATGGTATGAATTACTGCAATGTATTAATATATATGACACATGTCAGTTTTATAAAAGTGAAAATAACGTCTAATTAAACTTATTTTTTTGCCTCAAAATTTCTTGAATTTAACAAGCTGACACCACAGAATTTTACAGTCATTTGGTTAACTTTGGTTATTTTTTAACTCAAGAATACTCACCTTCCACAAAATAAGGATGATGATGAGGAGGATGAGGACGCCAGCCATAGTGGCAAGAACAATAACCCACCAGGGGATTGGAGGTGCTTCATCTAAAGATTTTGCTGGTGATACTGGAGTCGTTACATCGAGTGCACGCACCTACAATAAATGGATAAAACTATATAATACTTTTCTGTATTTTAGAACATCTTATAAATAAAGTAGCAAGAGGCTTATTTTTGCAATTTTCTTGGCTAAGGTAGATTTTAAGTTGGGCATCTCAACTTGCTTCTCACGCTTAGTGCTGGTATCTCTCTTTCAGTGAGGCCTTGAAGCAGTCATATATCTTGGTATGTACAGGGGTCCCTATTGTTAGTCGCTAACTGGGACAATGAAAAAGCAACTAATAATGAAACGACAAACAACTAAGCCATTTATTTTATTAGAATTAATGTAAATAGGGTCTACTAGGGACCCGCCATCCTACATCTAAGTATTACATTCGATTACAAACCCCTATATATTGAGAAGTTATACATAAACATATGTAAATATGAATTAGAAATAGCAATAAAGGAAAAGAATACGATAATGAAAAGAAATAACAACATAAATAATGGAAAGAATGTATTACAAGTACTGACAACAGCAAGGTGACAAACGTGGTTGGGGGAGAGGGGATTGCTAAGCAGTGGAGGAGGAGGAGGCTGGCAAAATCAATCTTATGGGAACTGGCATTATTTGGATTACTTTAACTGCAGTAATAATAATAATACATATGTTAGAGAGAGACCTCAGGCTCCTACCAATACTTTTCAAATATTTTTGTGTGTCTAATACACGCATACTGTACGCTGTAAAAAGGAGAGTCTTGGGCTATATGTACCATCTGGGGGGGGGGGTTAGGCGCCAACTGACTTGTTTTAGTTGGCGTTCTGGCAATTTAGATGCTATTTTATGATTTTTAATATATTTATTACTTAAACAAAAATATTTTTTTTTGTATGTGTGACACAGGGACAGGCCAAAAAATTGCCCTCATCAAGAAAGGCCCGGGCACGAGAAAACATTAGGACGATGGAAAATAATGAGGTTATGGACAAGGCAGAGATGAGATAATGATACATGAAGGAAAAGAACAGACTGAAAGAATAGTCAAATTACTGAAGACCTAGAGATATAGAGGATTAGGCCTTGAGGTGACGATAGATCTGCTTTTTGAAGGAAGATAGGTAAAAGAATTTGGAAAGGCAGAAGGAGGAAGAGAGTTCCAGAGTCTGGATATAGAAGGGAAGAAGCACTCGCTGCACCGACCAATCTGCGAGCTACAAATCTTCACACAGTACCTGTGAGACGAGGCCACTTGGCGAGTGTTACACGGCCTAGGCAGTGGGGGAGGGATGCAACTCACCAGAGCAGCAATGGAAGTAGTAGTGATAGAAAAGAGAAAGGGATGATACAGCGAAGAGAAAGAGTATCCAGATTAGAAGAGAAGGATCATTAATGAGTTTGACTGCCTTAGATTCAACCCTATCAAGGAAGTAAGTATAAGAAGAAGCACCCCAGATGTGTGGGTAATATTCTAAGCAGGGACCATAGGACCTTTATAGATTTTAAGTAACTGTAAAGAGGAAAAGTAATGACGAATACAAAACAGAACCCCAAATTTTTTGGATGAAGATTTAGAAATTTGGATTGTGATTCCTCCAAGACAAGTTAGAGGCTATATGGATTCCTAATATGTAGATAGAATTAAGAGGGTAAATTTCGTTAGTTTCGATGACATTAGGGCAATCAAGAGAGGTAGAAGATAAAGAGATAGCCAGAAATTGTCTTGGGGGAATTGAATTTCACTAAATTTTGGCTGCCCCACTCGGATACCCTCTGCAAATCGGAGTTGAGAGTAGAAGAAAGAGTGATACGAGACTTATTACGAGTAGCAGATGAAGATTGTGAAGAAAAGGGAGAGGAAAAGTGAAGTGTAGAATCATCAGCAAATGCATGAAGAAGAGAGGAGGATGGGGACTGTAAAAGATAATTGATGAAGAGAAGGAACAGAGTAGGTGAAAGAACAGAGCCCTGTGGAACACCACTGGTAACACGGAATGGGCTTGATGTTGCACTGTCAACAACTACAGAAATACATGGTCAGAGAGAAAACTGGCAATCGGAGAACAGACAGAAGGGGTAAAGCCATAGGCAGGAAGTTTGGACAACAAAGCCTTGTGCCAGACTGTTAAAAGCCTTAGAGATATCAAGGGCAACAACAAAGGATTCCCCATAAATCCTCTGAGAAGATGACCATACATGAGAGATAGGACAGGAGTTTACCAGTGGATCTTGTCTTGTGGAAGCCGTACTGGTGATGGGAGATAAGTAATTTGGATTCAAGATGTTTCAAAAAATAATCCTTGAGCAAAGCTTCGAAAACTTAGCGATAGAAGAGGTAAGGGCAGTAGGTTGGTAGTTTGAAGGAATAGAACGGTCACCCTTTCTTGGAACAGGCTGTACTAGAGCATGCTTTCAAGATGAAGGATAGATACTGGTTGACAGAATGAGGTGAAAAAGACGGCAAAGCACGGGAGCCAGTTCATCTGCAAACTCCTTAAGGAACCTTGCAGAGATACCATCGGGACCAGATGCCTTATTCGTCTTTAGCGAGCAAAGAACCTTATGAACTTTGCGTGAAGAAAGGATAAGGGAGGGTATAGAGTTAGAGAGGGGTAAAGGGCGCTGGAATCATTTGTGGAAAAGTTGGCAGAAAAATGAGAGCTAAAGATAGTGCCTTTGTCAGTGGAAGAGCAAGCTATGAGAGCTAATGAGAGGTTGAAAGCTTGAGTTACAGAAGTTTCTGGAGAGGTTTATGGCTAAGGACTAGCATCTTTGTCAGTGGGAGAGAAGTTAAGGTCATCAACTTTCCTTCTTATAAAAGAAGCCTTAGATCTTCGAATCTGAGCAGTACAGCAATTCCTAGCTACAATAAAAGCAGAACAAGTTAAATTAGAAGGAGAGGCTTAGTATGCCCGGTATGCAAAATTCCTGGCCCGGATAGCCATTGCATAGGCACGGTCAAACTAAGGATTAGGGGGAGAAAAAGTGTTCATAGAGGAGGGATATGTACGCCTCCATTCCCGAGGTTATGATCTCAGCAACTTTAAGGGCTACTTGATCAGGGTTGCTGGACAGAAAGCAGTAGTCATCTCATGGAAAGTCAAAGAAGATGTTACGCAAATCTGCATGTTGGGTACGCACAAAGTGCCAAAACTGGCGCTGAGTAGGACATATTAGTGGAGGTGGAGTGAAAATGAAAGAGACTGAGATCACAGAGTGGTCAGATTTACCAAGAGGGGAAAGCACAGAATAAGAGTAGTTTGAAGGGTTACAAGTAAGAAATAGGTCAAGAGTGTTGGCTGCATGTTTGTGTCGATAGGGAACACATAGAATGTTTGATAATTTGCTCCAGATCGTGAGTAATAGAGAGAGCAAGGGCCTCACTTCCTCCCACATCAGTGTGAGAAGAATTAAGCCACTCACTTTAGTGTACATTGAAGTCTCCAATATAGAGAACCTTGGCATGTGGGTGAAAAGATAGCAAGGACTCATGACAAGAGGAAAGATATTCAAAGAAAGACACAAAGTCAGTGCAGTTTGGAGGATAGTAGCAAAAGCAAAGGAATATATTGGTAGTGGAGTGATAGATTTTCAGCCAAAGAACATCAAATTCAGATGATTAAAAGTCCATGAGCCTTGAAATAGGAGTGTTAATGTTGCATTAGGAGCGAAAACGAAAATACAGGCTATAGTGAAAGATTTGTGGCAGCATGGCAAGACAGTTGGGTTTCAGAAGAGCAAAATTATATGCAATCATGAATAAATATCAATAATCGTGTTCAAATAATACTTTGTCAACGTAAGTAACTTCCTAAAAAACGACATAGCCCAAAAACTGTGACCGTGTGATTACCTTAATGGAAAGAGCCCAAGGCTCGTATCTTCCCGTCTCCTGATCGGTTCCATTTTGTAGTTAGTGACACTTATCATACCTGTCCTTAAAATTATGGATTGAGTTAGCATTAACTACCTCCTCACTTGGCAAATTCCAATTATCAACTACTCTTACACTGAAAAAGTACTACCTTACATCCTGCAAAGAAGTTTTCTTACGAAGCTTCCAACTATGACCTAGAGTTCTAGAGCCAGCCATATCAAAATATCGATCCCTATCCACTCTATCATAACCATGAAGACAGTTAAAGACTGTCACCATATCCCCCCCTCACTCTTCTAGCTTCAAGTGATGGTAAGTCTAATTCCCTCAGCCTCTCATCATAACTGAGATTGCGTATTTCTGGCACCAGTTTCGTGGCAGGTCTTTGAACTTTTTCAAGATTAGCTACATGCTTTTTCAAATACGGATTCAAAAAGGGGGCTGCATATTCAAGTTTTGGACTCACATAAGTTACATAAATATTTCTGAACATTTCCTTGTCCATGTGCCTGAAGGCTACCCTTACATTTGATAAGAAAGAATATGCTGCCCTTACTATGCCATTTATATGTACTACTGGAGACAAATCTGCCAGTATATTTACACCTAGATCTCTCATTTACTGCTCTTGAGGTTGTACTCCTGCCACCAAGTAGTCAAACTTGGGCCTTCTTGCACTTGTACCTATTCTCATTACCTTACATTCTGAAATATTGAATTTCATTAGCCACTTTTCTGACCACTCATGGAGACGATTTATATCTTCCTGAAGTTCTCTACCATTGTTCTCGTTTCTTAATCTCTTCACAATCTTTGCATCATCTGTAAACATTCATGAATGAATTTACAGACTCTGGTAGGTCATTTACATATACAAGGAACAAAAGTGGCCCTAAAACTGAACCCTGTGGAACTCCACTACTAACCCTTCTCCATTCAGACACTGAGTGTCTTACTCTAACCCTCTGTTCCCTTCCCTCTAAGTAAGTTTTTATCCATTCCAAGAGATTTCCACCTACTCTAGCCATTGCTTGCAGAATTATTGTTGTTATAATAATACTATAATATTTGAAATATAAATATGAGGGGATAAATTATTAGTATTACTATTGTTGGTGTTATTGTTATTATTATCATTATTATTTTTATTTTATTATTATAATTATTATTACACACAAAGAAGTACTATTCATATCTCTCTCTCTCTCTCTCTCTCTCTCTCTCTCTCTCTCTCTCTCTCTCTCTCTCTCTCTCCTCTCTCTCTCTCTCTCTCTCTCTCTCTTGAAGCATTATGTTGCCATTGATTTTTTATGTGAGCATGTAATGTCTGACCGCAATAAATCAATAAAATAAAATAAAATAATCTCTCTCTCCCTCTCTCTCTCTCTCTCTCTCTCTCTCTCTCCTCTCTCTCTCTCTCTCTCTCTCTCTCTCTCTCTCTCTCTCTCATGTATTATTATTATCATTATTATTATTATTATTATTATTATTATTATTGTTATTATTATTATTATCATTATTATTATTAAACAAATAGAAGACATTAGCTTTAGTGTTTTCGTTTTTTTTCTCCCTCTCTCTCTCTGAATATGCATGACGTCATATGCCATTAGCACATCTATTTACGTAAAAACGAAAAAGCTCAATATTTTTGACGCCAAAAGAGTGAAATGACAAAGAACAGGGAACCCCCCCCCCCCACTCTAAAAATATAGCTGTATCACACACTTACTAGAGTACTTCTATGTTCCCTTGCATGTCGTAGGAGTCAACTGAATGGGGTGGAACGAAGGGACTGGGAATCCCCTTTTCTGTATTTCCTCTTCACAAAGAGTCAGAGTATTTTGCCCTGACTCAGCCACTTCCCTTATCTATATACATAAGCAATTTTCCCCTTATAAATGGAGTGGCCGAGTCAAGGCATAATATTCTGACCTTTTAGGAAGAGAAAATACAGAGGAGAAGGATTCCCAGCTCCCTCGTCCTGCCCCATTTAGTCGATTCTTATGACACAGTGGAACATGGAGGAAGTATTCGTCATTTTTTTCCTTATTAGGGAAAAAATTGCTCATATATATATATATATATATATATATATATATATATATATATATATATATATATATATATATATATATATATATATATATATATATATATATA
>JAXCGZ010017707.1:0-44660 GCA_037179515.1 Halocaridina rubra | reverse complement strand
TAAGGACAAGGCAAAGATGAGGTAATGTCACACAAAAGAAAACGACAAACAGAAAAAACAGTCAATGTACAGAAGACCCAGAGATAAGGAGGACTAGGCTCTGAGATGACGATAGATCTATATTTTGAAGGATGATAGGTCATAAGAATTAGAAAGGCAGAAGGGGAAAGAGAGTTCCAAAATCTGGAGGTAGATGGGAAGGAGCAGTTGCTGCACCGACCAATCCATAAGCTACAAAGCTCCACACAATACCTGTGAGATAAGGCCGATTGGTGAGTGCTACGTGGCCTCGACAACGGGAGAGGGATGCAACTCGACAACTCATCAGAGCAGCAATGGAAATAGTAGTGACAGAAAAGAGAAAGGGAAGATACCTTACGGCGATGAGAGAGAGAATCCTGATTAGAAGTAAGAGAAGGGTCATTAATGACTCTGACTGCCTTAGATTCAATCCTATCAAGGAGATAAGTATAAGGAGAAGCACCCCCAGATGTATGAACAGTATTCTACTCAGGGACGGGTAAGACCTTTATAAAGTTTAAGTAGTGGCGAAAACGAAACAAAACCCCCAATTTTTGGATAAAGATTTAGAAATTTGGATTATGTGATTCCTCCAAGACAAGTTAGAGGCTATATGGATTCCTAATATGTTGATAGAGTTAAGAGGGTAAATTTCGTTATTTTCGAAGACAATAGGGATATCCGGAGGAGAAAAAGATAAAGAGATAGCCAGAAAATGTGTCTTGGAGGCATTGAATTTATCTAAATTTGGAGTGCCCCACTCAGATACACTCTGCAAATCAAAGTTGAGTGTAGAAGAAAGAGTGATATGAGACTGAATACGAGTAGCATGTAGGCTGTGAAGAAAAGGCAGAGGAATAGTGAAGGGTAGAATCATCTGAAAAGGCATGAAGAAGAGAGGAAGATGGGGACTGTAGAAGATCAGTGATGAAGAGAAGGAAGAGAGTAGGTGAAAGAACAGAGCCCTGTGGAACACCACTGGTAAGAGAGTAAGAGCTAGATGTCGCACCATCAACAACTACATATATAAAATGGTCAGAAAGAAAACTGAAAATCAGAGAAAGAAGGGGTAAAGTCATAGGCAGGGAGTTTGGTCCACAGAACCTTGTGCCAGACTCTGTCAAAAGCCTTAGAGATATCAAGGGCGGCGACAAAGGATTCCCCATAGTTCTACAGAGAAGATGACCATACATGAGTAAGATAGGACATGAGGTCACCAATTGATCTTGCCTTGCGGAAGCCGTACTGGTGATCGGAGATAAGTGAGTTAGATTCAAGGCGTTTCAAGAAGTGAACATTGAGCAAAGTTTCAAAAACTTTAGCAATAGAGGAGGTTAAAAGGTAGTTTAAAGGAATAAAGCGGTCACCCTTCTTAGGAACAGGTTAAATTAGAGCATGCTTCCAAGATGAAGGATAGATTTGGGTTGACAGAATGAGGCAAAAAATACGGCAAAGCACTGGAGCCAGTTCATCTGCAATATCCTTAAGGAACCTTGCAGGGATACCATCTTGACCAGATGCCTTGTTCGTCTTTAGCGAGCAAAAAACCTTATGACATTTGCGTGAAGAAAGGAAAAGGGAGGGCATAGGGTTAGAGAGGGGTAAAGATTGAGGAACAGGTATGCTGGAATCGTTTATAGAAGAGTTGGCAGACAAATGAGGGCAAAAGAGAGTGGCTTTGTCAGTGGGAGTGCAAGCTATAGAACCATCAGAACGAATGAGAGGGGGAAAGCTTGAGTTACAGAAGTTTATGGAGAGATTTTTGGCTAAGGACCAGAAGCAGTTTTCAGTGGGAGAGCAGTTAAGGTCATCAACTTTCCTTCTAATAAAAGAAGCCTTAGCCCTTTGAATCTGAGCAGTACAGTGATTAATAGCAACATTAAAAGCAGAGTGAGATAAAATGGAAGGAGAGGCTTAGTAAGATCTGTGTGCCCGAGTTTTGGTCTGGATAGCCATGGAGCAGGCACAGTTAAACCAAGGTTTAGGGGGAGAAAAAATTTTTGTAGAAGAGGGGATGTACGCCTCCATTCCCAAGGTCATGATCTCGGCAACTTTTATAGCTACTTGATCAGGGTTGCAGGACCGAAAGCAGTAGTCATCTCATGGGAAGTCAAAGAGAAAGTTACACAAATTTTCAGGTTGGGTATGCTCAAAGTGCCAAAGGCGGCACTGAGTAGGAGGGATTGGTGGAGGCAGAGTGAAAATGGAGGAGATTGAGATCAGAGAGTGGTCAGATTTGCCAAGAGGGGAAAGCACAGAATAAGAGTAGTTTGAAGGGTTAGAAGTAAGAAATAGGTCAAGAGTGTTTGCTGCATGTTTGTGACGATCAGGAACACGAGTAGATTGCTTGATAATTTGCTCCAGATCGTGAATAATAGAGAGAGTAAGGGCCTCACTTCCTCCCACATCAGTGTGAGAAGAATGAAGCCACTCACTGTGGTGTACATTGAAGTCTCCAATGTAGGGAACTTCGGCATGTGGGTGAGAAGATACCAAGGACTCATGGCACGAGGACAGATATTTAAAGAAAGACACAAACTCGGGGGAGTTTGGAGAACAGTAGGAGAAGCGAAGGAAAATAGTGGTAGTGGAGAGATAGATTTTAAGTCAGAGAACATCAAAGTCAGGAGATTCAAGGTCTATGAGTCTCGCAATAGGAGTGTTAGTGTTGCAGTGAGTGTTATGTGTTAGTGTTATGTAGCCTATGTGAGGCCAAAGCTTGAAAATGCAGCCCTCTTTTGGAATCCACACTTAAAAAAAGCACATAGTTAAGAAGGAGAAAGTTCAAAGACATGCCAAAAAATTGGTGCCAGCATTTTCCAATTTCACTTATGAGGAGAGGCCAAATTTCCCTGAATAAGAGATTCTGCAGAGTATTGTGAGAAAAAAATTATATTTGTAGTAAGCAAGACTGTTCTAAATATTAAAGGGAAAAATCTGATAATTCTTTTGAGAGGGAAAAAAGAAGAAGCTGTCTGCCCTGTCTAGAAGGAAGCTTAGAAAAGTTGCCAGAGGCAAAGCCGTCACATCAATTTACCTAATTTTTTGTGTAAATTGGGGAAACTCTTACAGCCGTATTACCTGATCCTGTGGTTCGATATGTTGTTAAAATCAATATCCTTCCCATGTAGATTAACTTGATAGTCAGTTTGTTATACGAAATAATTGAATAATTAAATAAATATGAAAAATACACCTGTCAACAGTGTTAAGTTATATTACCAAGTAGTACACTTATCTTATTTTTACTTTATTTTTTTATCTTTTATTTTTATTTCTTTTAATAATTGGGTCAGATTTAAAGTCTGATTCTGTGATGACATACAGTGGTTAAAAAGTGATTTCTTCTGAAATGACTGGTTTAACAGTTAATAAGAAAATATAGCAGAAACAGGTGGGTGTCTCCTCGGATGCATATTCGAATTTACTTGCAGTGGGCTTTTGTTTTGCAGTTTTTTTCTTCTCTAATTGCCAAAGTTAATTTTAAGTTAGGATGTGTGTTACCAGAAAAGAGATGAACTGAGTAACTAAATAGTTCTCATATGAAGATATAGAAATTCTGTGTGAAACTTAAATAGAAACTTTTCTCTCTTTTTTACTTCTATATATATTCTGTGAAAGGCAACACAACAAAAGGAATCCATCTCTGTCTCTAATCCCCCCATCCAATGGTCGGGAGAAGGGTGGTAGAGGATCTCCGGGGGATGTAGGAGGAGGCATGACTCTTAGAAGGCTGAAGTAAAAGTCAAGGTATTGGAGACAGTTGTAATCAACCTGGAAGATAAAATTCGGAATATGGATAGAGAAATGAAATAGAATGAAACACTTAGAGAAGAAATCAGATTTTCGGAGGAAGCAAATAGGGCACAAGGGCAAGAGAGAAAAGAACTATAAAAACGAATAAAGAATCTGGAAGGGGAAAAGAGTGAGCTAGAAACCAGAATTTCTAAACAAAAAGATAACAACAAACAGCTAAAGGACAACCTTCTCTCTTCTGAGAGAGAGGAGAATGTAGCTTGGAATGTCTAAATAAACGAAAACATCGAACAGTTTAGAAAAGAGTTTCAGGAGCTGAATACGGAATATGATGTCATGAAAACTTCCTTTGCAGATGATTTAAAGGGGAATGTGGTAGTAAAAGAGGTTGTGAGGGTGGTGGCACTGGAAAACATGCAAACAGTTGACTATAAAGTAACAGTAATAGAAAAAATAAAAGATGTTGTGATGGAAAGGACAAATCCACTGATTAAACAGCCACTTTATTGAGAGAAGACAGTGGTAATCTCAGGCATAAGTGAATCCCAGGAGTCAACATGGCAGGGGAGTCTTGATGAATATAAAACTTGGATTTTAGACCTGATAAGGAAACTTAGAGTATTATGTGGTCCAGAGGGTATTGGAAGCTTTCACTAACTAGGTAAATATTCTAGGGAGAGAAAGCAGAGACCACTAAAAGTAACCTTTTAGAGAGGGGACACATGTAGAGAAAGATTGATGAGAAAAAACTAAAACACCTTCAAGAATTCAAAGCAGTGTTCATTGGAACATACAAAACACAGGAGATGGAAAGGATAAGAAATTTTTGCAAGAGGCTAGAAGGTTAAATGAGGAAAAAAAATGAAGAGAAGAAAATTTTCATTACAGAGTTTTTCCAGACAAATGGGAGATAAAGTAGATAATGAAAGAAGACCAGGGGATGGGGTCTTATTTAGATTGCTGTACAGAAATGCCGATGGAATAGCTTGTAAGGCAGTAGAATTAAAAGATAGGAATAACAGCAGTAAGGTAGATATAGTAACAGTTACAGAGACTAAATTAAGAGAGGACATAAACAGTGTCACAGTTTTTCTAAGGGGTTCAGAATATTAAGGGTTGAAAGATCTGAGAGGACTGGTGGAGAAATAGCACTGCTTATAATTAAAAAATTCAGGTTGAATAAATAAACTTTGCATAGAAATTGAATTCAAGGAATTTCTTGTTTCTCGCATAAATACTCGGTCAGAGAGCATTATAATAACCCACCAAGGAATGACCATAGGCTAGAAGTTTATGAGGAAAGTCGTATAGGTACAACTGAAGTCATAAACTCAGTTGTTAGCATTGCACGGGAGAGAAAATGTAGGATTTTGATTATGGGAGATTTCAATCATAGAGAGATAGATTGGATAAATCTTGACCCACACAGTGAGGAGGACTCATTTGGGGGCAAGATTTCTAGATTACATACAAGGAAATTTCCTACACCAACATGTATTGAAACCAACGAGGGTTAGGGGAAGGGATGAGCCATCACTGCTTGATCTAGTATTCACAGATAATGTGTTGGATATTGAATAAATCGAGTATGAACCACCAATTGGAAATAGTAATCACAGTGTATTGTTGATGGAGTATATATCTGAAAATGTTCTGCCTGAAAGTAGAGGCACTGAGGACAAAAGGAGGATCTATCCAAATGGAGATTACATAAAAATGAATGAGCTTTTAGCACTTATTGACTGGAGGACCTTATTCAACAACAAATCTGTACAAGAAACGTACGACATCTTTTGTGAGGAATATGGGAAGATCGTAGATTGTTGCAAACTTTCCACCAAAATAGGAGTTATTCATGCCAGAGGGAAATGGTTCAATAATGAGTGTAAGAGAGTTAAGAAGTGTAGAGAAAAATGCTGGAAAAGGCATAGGAGGAGAAAAAACATAAATGCCTGATCTACCTAAAAAAAACAAGATATGATTACCTAAGTAAAAGAAGAGAGGCAAATAGAGACTATGAAAGAGATATCACCAGGAAGGCAAAAGAAAATCCCAAACTTTTCCATGGCTTTATCAGAGGAAAACTGTTATAACCCCAAGAGAAAACATATATAATTATACATCTCATAAATAAACAGTCTAGCGTAGATATATCCAACTTGCCAAATTACCATATGGTACCGGAGAGTAAATGGTTAGGTGCCGGCGAATAGGTTAGGTACAGATTTACCCGGAAATACAAAATAACAACAAATTATTGGACACCAGGGTTAGCATTTATTAGTACATATAAATAGGACCTATTAAGCAAAACCAGAGAAATCACTTCCTTTAAATGTAGTAAATATACAGTACTGGGAAATCCAATATTACATCAGTAACACAAAGTTAAGCACTCAACTCCAAACTTTTAAAACGAGGTTCTCACAAATCATACTTCTTCTTACAATTTCTTCATATATAGGAAATGAGGTATAATACTGTATATATCTATTTAGGTATATAAAGCATAGAATGTTAAACACATCTAAACAGAAATTTACAAACTGAATTATTATTATCATTATTATTATTATTATTATTATTATTATTATTATTATTATTATTATTATTATTATTATTATTATTATTATTATTATTATTATTATTATTATTATTATTATTATTATTATTATTATTATTATTATTATTATTATTATTATTATTATTATTATAGGAAAACTTAAACATTTACTGGAAAGAAACAACTTATTTACTTTCCAATTTACTACACCCCTCCTCTACAAGTCATTAAGTACCGGAGCATGTGAAACTCTGCTAGATCTGCGTACTACCGGAGACTTGGGTACCGGAGGTGTTCTAGGTTCCACCACCAATTTCTCAGGACTAGGAAGAGCACTTGATACTCTCTCAGGGCTAGGTGGATTACCTTTCCAAATCTGGTCTTGATGACTATTCATCACTTCTCCTTCTTTTGTAGATACCTTATAAGATAGAAGACCTGTTCCAGATTTAACAGTAGCAGGAGTCCACCCAGCTCCGTGAGCATAATTATATACCATGACTGGATCATCTGGAGATAGTTTCAATGATCTAGGAGACTTAGGGTCATGTAGTTGCTTCTGGTTTTGCTGTTGCTTTAACCCTCTCTACCGTATAGTTTCTCCAGGTCTTAGTAAATAAAAAACAGAACGTATTCGACGACCAAGCAATAAGTAAGAAGGTGATGAGCCGAATGTTGTGTGAGGATTTAGACTATACTTAAATAAAAATTTGTCAAGGGTAACCCTCACTTCTTCCCTTTTAGCATGAAGCAAAGCGAACTTGAATGTACGCATCATGTTTTCTTGCAGCCCATTAGTAGAGGGATAAAAAGGTACAGAACATACATGACGAATTCCATTCAGCTCAATAAAACTCTGAAACTCACTGCTAGTGAAGCAGCTAGCATTATCATTCACCAGCACAACTGGCAGGCCCCATCTAGCAAAACATGAATGCAGCAGGCTTATAGTAGCAGTAGAAGTTATAGTATTAATCGGGAATATCTCTACCCACTTAGATGTGCATCAACGATAATCAAATAATAAGTACCATGAAAACATATATTATTATACACCTATAAATAAAAACAGCTTAGCTTAGAAATATCCAACTTACCAAATGCAATGCTATGAAATCGATGGCCATTCCCAAGGGTGAAGACGGCTTTTCTTAGGAAAACTGCAATTTTCTGGATATGTAGGACAGGTCTTTAATAAAGATTCTATCTCACCATCTAAGCCTGGCCACCAAAAATTGGCCCTAGCCAATTCTTTCATTTTAGTTGCACCCATGTGCTCAGCATGTAACTCCCTAAGTGAAATTTCTCTAGCTCTAGCAGGGATAGAAACTCTATGTCCCCATAGGCTATAATCAAACTGAGTCCACAATTCCGTCAAGCTATTATTAAATGGTATAAGTTCACTCTCTACTTTGTCAGGCCAACCATTGTAACAAATACTGCAATACTCTAGTCAACACAGGGTCACACTTAGTCCATGTAGATATTTGCTTAGCAGTCACAGGTGTACTATTCATAAAGTCAACAGTGTCAATCCATTCAGTGAGTATAGGAACATTCTCATTCATGTAAGTTAAAGGTAATCTACTCAGTGCATCAGCACCACCCAAAAACTTGCCAAAGCAATGTACCAAGTTGAACTGATATGCTTGCAAAATTAACGTCCATTGCTATATTCTTCCCGAAGCCATTGTACTGATACATTTATTAGCTTGAAATAAACCAAGTAGGGGCTTATGAACTGTGACTAGCTTAAACTCTTGCCCCCATAAATAAAAATGAAATCTCTTAACCGCAAAAACTAAAGCCAACACTTCTCATTCAAGCTGAGAATAACGTCACTCAGTTTCAGTCATAGTCCTCGAGACAAAATACACAGATCTCTCTACACCATCAATACGATGAGATAGCACTGCACCAATGCTGTAGGAACTTCTGTAGGTAGATACAGTTATTGGTAATGAGGGGTCAAAATTAACTAACAATGTAGAATTTAATTTAGAATTTCCTTAGATTTCTCAAATGCACTTTGCTGCTCTTTACCCCAAATGCACTTTTCATTGGCTCATAATAACTTATTTAGGAATTCTAAGAAAGTGGCAGCTTTAGGGAGAAATTTCCTCTAAAAATTCAATAGGCCAAGATATGCTTTCATCTGTGTTACATCTTTTGGACTAGGAACATTCTTAATAACTTTTAGCCTTTTCTCAGTAGGATGAATACCTGATGCATCTACCTTGTACCCAAGATACTCTACTTCCTGGGTCAACCAAGTGCATTTATCCTTACTTAGCTTTAAACCTGCATCGTTTAATTTCTGCAAAACCAATGTGACTTTAGTTACATGTTCGTCTTTACTTTTCCCAGAAACTAAGATATCATATAGAAAAATAGCCACTCCCGGAATCCTACCAAGCACAGACTCCATAGTTTGCTGCAAAATACCTGGAGCAGAGGTAATACCAAAACACAACCTATTATACCTAATTAACCCACGATGTGAGTAAATAGTAATCAAATTCTTTATTCATCATCCAAGATCAGTTGCATATATCTTGTGACATGTCCAACTTAGAGAAATATTTACCCCCAGAAATATATCCTAGCTGTGAGAGTTGAAATATAATTATTTATTATTGTTTGTTATTATTTATTCTGGCTGCTTTCTTATTAGTATTTATTTCCTATTTGTTTGTATTTATTTGTAATATTATTTGGTTTATGCTTGTTTCCATTAATTCTCTATGATTTACAAAATAAGTATATATAGCAAAGGTTCATAGCTTCTAATCCTATTAAATAGAATTTAATTCTCTTATTGTGATATTCAAGTACAGATACTTGAATCGTCTGTTGTTGATGCCCGATTGAGTGGTTTTTGTTTATACCAGCTTCAAGAATAAAGCTCAAGTTTTTTATATACTTTATTTTACCTATGACCCAATATTTTTGGCAACAAGGATGGGATGGAGTGAATCTAAGTGCTCTGAAGCTGTTTTGACCCATTATGACCGCCGATTTTCAAGAGATAAGTGGGATTTTTAAAGCCTATGCTAGGCTAGACTATCGGTACGTTTGGAACCGGCAAATTTTTGATAGGCTATCTTATGCTTACTATTGTGCCTGTTAGCCTAGTAGGCCTACGTGGATTGAGGTAATGAAGATTGGCTTTGGTTGTTTTTGAAAAATACTTCATCTGTTACCTAGGCGAGGCTAACCATGCCAAGCACCAAAGCAAAAATTGAGCATTTTAATCCCAAACTAATGAACTTTGACGAGTGGATGTCCATGCTTGAAGCACGTTTTGCCCAAAGCGGTATAACTGAAAGTGCTAAAAAGAAAAATTGCTTGCTTGTTTCTCTAGGAAGTGAAGTATATAGCACTCTAGCTAGTCCATGTGCCCCAGATATGCCTCAGCTTAAGAATTTTTTTCATTTAGTAGAGATTTTGGAAGATTATTTTATTGTCAAAACTTTCTAATCACAGAAGCTAAATTCAATTTCAGCAAAGAAAAAAGAAACCTGGTGAAAATCTGCGTAATCTTTATGCTGATCTCGAAGCACTTGCCAAAGACTGTAATTTTGGCAATCAGTTTGATGCTAGAGTTCGTGATCAATTGTTTATGGCTATTGAATCAGATGTATATTCTCCTAATCTAGCAGTGAAATATCTAAACTTGCAAACTATGACATCTTCTGCCAAATTGGAAAGAATATTAAATTTTCAAAAAGCTTTTTGAGGTGAAAAACTTCCTACTCAAGTGAATGCTTTGAATATTAATTCATATAAGGCTATGCCTACTGCTACTCCTAATGGTAGAACAGAGGTAAGTTGCCAACATTGTGGTTACCCTCACCGTAGTGAGGACTGTTGCTTTTTTCATCTTTCTTATTTATTGTGTAACAAAAAAGAACACTTGAAAAAAGTATGTCGTATTAATAAGGAAGTTTTCCAAGGTTCTAAGTTTTCTCAGAGTTCCAAGAACCAAAAGTATGGTGACGGAAAAAACCAGCCTTACCACTTTGTCAGAATAAACAGAAAGAGTAAGAAAAAAGCTAATGCAGTTTTTGAAAAAAGAACCCTACTTGAGGAAGATAGTGATTGTAATCAGATATTAAATTTAAATGAAGGGAAAGAAAACAGGATTTTGAGTGTAGAAAATAAGCCTGCTGTAATAACCAAGATTAATTTACACTTAAGTGGTAAAGAAATTTCAAATGAAGTTGATAGTGGTGCTGGAGTTTCTACTTTAGGTTGCAAGTGGGTTCAATGCTTAGCTTTACCTATGCAGAATTGCAATACAAAATTAAAAGCTTGTGGAAACAGTATTGTTAATGTCATGGGTAAAGTTTATGTGAATATTGGTTGTTTATACTGATTTCAGTATAAGACATGGATTTTATGTTGTTGACAATTATAACCCAAACTTGTGTGGTAGGGATTTAATGTCCAAGATTGGAATTGCTTCGACAGGTGTTGTTGATTGTGAAAATAAGATAATACACAGTGTAATGGATGCTAGAGCTCAGCTAGGTAAATTTTCAGTTGATTCAAAATTGCCAATTACGAGCATAGTAGCTAAGGTTAATCTTAAAGTTAATGCAGTACCAAAATTTAAGAAGGCTAGAGCAGTGTCATTTCATTATAAGAAATTAGTAGAGGATACTTTAGATAAATTGGTTTCTGTGGTTGAGATAAAAAAAATACTATATATTACTTACCTCACCTTAACTCCACCTGCACGTCTTGGAAGTTAAAAGTCCGCTCACAACTGTTCAAAACCCGATTTCATGCCCCCTTTCTCTAAACCACCACATACAAAAAGAAATCAACACCTACACTGGGAGCTCCCGCTAAACCTCCACAACTCAATAATAAAGCGATTCCGTCTCACAACTCAACCAATAAAGCAAATCCATAACACAACTCAACCAACTCGACAACCCCACGAGCACTGCTCTTGATGCCCAAAACGTTTTGCCCCAAATGTAAACAACATCCTGTTCACAGTGTTGCCAAACAGTGTTACCAGATCCAAATTATACAAAATCATAAACAAAAACTATTGTCTCCACAAAACCACACGCTCCCTTGATCTTAAGATCACTAAGATCACCACCAGCTCCCCCCACCAAAAAATGGCCACCCATCTCTCAGCACTCCTCCCCACTCGACGATCCCTCCACATAATCCTTCATCCACACCGGTCATCGTCTTCCTCGGTAAGGCCACCGTGGAACTTCATTCTCCTGTACTTCAATTGGCCCTTCATCCTCAGTAGATGAGTCCACCACTCTCCTAATATCCAGAACGTGCCGAGGCATCCCATCTACTGAGACTTTACTTTGGGAATTCACATTGGTCACAGTCCCCCTTCCCCACTGCGACGTGCATCTTGAGTTTGGCGGCCTTACCCACACCTCTACTCCAATGTTGATGGAACCTGCCCCATCATCTCCTTCAAATATAATATTTATAATCATGCAAAGTTATTTATTTTAGTTCAGTTACGCCTCATTTAAGCATCAGCTGGCATCCGTTTTCTTTAGTTTGCAGGCCTTTAAATGTTCCTAAATTATTTCACATATAATTTTTTGCACTTTATTCATAGTAATAATTTATTAGGTAATTATTTATACTTTAGTAGTTAATTAGGAAAATTATGACAATAATATTTATGATTTACTGATGTAAAGGAAAGACTGTTTTTGTTAAATGTTAGAATGCTTTATTTTGTTTATAAGATTGTATTGTTTTACGAAGAATATAGAGATGAAGAAAAAGGCTGCTGTTTGTTTAAAAACCCTTGCCTTCTAAATTTATGTTTTTGCTATTAAGTGAATATCAGTAATTGATTATCTCCTTTATCCGTCTTTGGCCCCTTGCTTAGATGTCGCCACTCATACTTGAAGACAGCTTTCTGTGGCACAGCTCCTTCATCCTGACCCGACCTAAGGGATATATTATATCAGAAGACTGCTTCCAACGTTGACACCTGAGCCCTCTCTGCTATGCCCTTGATTGTTCAATGATGTTGCTCTACTATTCCATTCCTACTAGGCCGATACGCAGTTCTAAAATAACACTTGATATTCCATTTGTCAAGCATCTCCTTCAAAGTCTGTGATCTAAAGGCTGTACTGTTGTCTGCCAATACTTCATCAACAGGCCCCTTTTTTAAAAACAACCCATTCAAAACTCCTGCAATTTCCTCTCCATTTTCTGCTCTTAGCTCTCTCAAAATGGCCACTCTGCCTGGTCCGCAATTAACCATAGACAAATGCGAACCTTGCCTGTAGTGTGTTATATCAACCGCCATTCTCTTCCAGTTGTCTTCCACTCTGAGCCCCCCGGCCTCATGCGCAACTGGTGGAGGATCGATCGACTGGCACTTGTTGCATCGCCTAACTACTTGCCGGATCTTGTCTCTTGTGACTCAACCTTCCTTGCTACAAACAGAGTCCTATCGACTCCCATGTGGTGCATTTGATGTAAGTCCTCCACACTCGGCACTCCTGCACAACATACTCTGACCTCTTCTGACATCTCGTCCGGAATTACTAACCAGCCTTCCTCACCCTAGTTAACACATCTGCCTTGTTCTTTTCTGACGGCGCAAAACATAGGTGCAACTCTATTCCAAACTCCTCTATCAGCTCTCGCAAGGTTCCCAGGTGGCGTTAAGCTATCATTTCCGAGGCTCCCTTCGTCTGAATCCTGTGGTCTGCTGTTTAGGTCGACTTCAACCAACCAAATACTGTCGCCGAGTCCATCCTCACCTTAACATCTCACAGTCCCCACTTCACAGCTAAATTGACTCCTTTCATTACAGCATCCAACTCAGCCACATTGCTATGGTTATAGTCCTCTTTCTTCCTCAACCATGCACCATCCTCCACGGTCTCATTGCCAATCTCTAAAATTACTCCTGTGGCAATACTGCTCGCATCACACCACACAACATCCTTACCTGACTTTGGGGCATACCATCTCCCTCTCACTGGGTCCTCTTGTTTCACTCTCCTTATAATCTCTTGCAGCATCTCCATCATTTGCTGTCCGACCTTGTCTTCCCATCTGATGCCCTCTGCTCTCCTCTTTACATAACTACAAGCTACCCATAACCAACCTGCCACAGGATAATGGCCTACCAATTTTCCACACACAGAAAGCAGCTCTCTTCTACTTAAATCTTGCTGCACTTCCGGAATCTCATTACCCCTACAGAAAACGAGCTCACCATTCTTCCTTCTTCCCAATCTCAGACCAGAAGCAGTTCCCCCTTTTAGTGGCTCAGGTGGTTTTGTAGCCAGCCCATACAGACGCAGCTGCTCCTCAACTTCCAATACACTAACCTTGGTCTCTTCTACCAGTATATCATCTATATATGAGAGTTTGACCACTTCCATCCCTTTCCTCTTACTTCATACTGTCTTGATGATCTTGATCATGATTCTTGGTGCTGAATTTAGTCCGAAGCCCAGTCTCGTTAAGCAGTATGCCCTTCCTCAATAATTCACGAGTTGGTACTTCCACAGCCTCTCTGCAATGTGGACTTGCAGGTAAGCCGACTTCAGATCAACTATAGCCGAGGCCCCACTCATCTGCCTCCACTCCCTCAGCATCTTACTGCAAACATCAGTAGCGTCATCTTTAGTGTGAGACATAACATATTGGTTAAGTTCGTGGTACTCCAGTACTGGCCAAACTTTGTTCTTGTTTGGCTGAGCCACCACCATCAGTGGTAGCACTCCACATTCTACTTACGTCCCCCATGGAACCAGTATGTCTTCATCGATCCACCTCTTGGTCAAATTCTTTCCTAAGATGCTCTCTCATTGCACTCCCATAGCAGCCCACCTTGTTCTTTAACACTGGCAGCTCCTCTTTCGAATACCACTCCACCACCCACTTAGTACTGTCAACCCCTGCAATGAAATCCTTGTCCATGATCTTGCACAGACTGGCCTTCTGTTCTGTGGCTAGCTCTCCTATCAACTTCCTACTTTCCTTGGCTTTCACTTTCCCTGCCACCCTTTCCAGCCCTGCAGTCACAACTGTCACTACACACCTTATCCTGCCTCTCGCTACTTGCGAAATGTTCTCTGGTACCGGCAAATTGACAAAAACTGCAAATCCGTCACGAATTGTCCCACCACCCAATCTGTTAATCATATCCATTCCCATTACTACATCTATGCCAGTTATCACCTAAGCAATTACAATTGCTGTAGTTCTCAGGTGCATTCTTGCTCTGTCAACTCCATCTCTTTACTGCCCTCACATTCAATCAGTCTTCCATCCACCGTTACTAATCCTGCTACCTTTGCTGTACATTTCCCCACCAATTGAGAAGCACACACTGTAATTGAACAACCTGAATCGACAAGTGCCCTCACATTCCTCCCTCTCATGCTAACACTGATCACTGGCAATGAAGATGGAAACGCCTTTAGTTGTCTGAGGGGGTAGCTTCCAGCGCAGCAGCTCCCCCTTGCCCATTTCCCTGCTTGCAGTGGCTTGCAATATGACCTTCCTTCCCACACTTGAAGCACATTATGGGTGGTAGTGGCACCTTGCACTCTCTTGCCATATGAGGCCCATCACACCTGTAACAGCGACCTTTAAACATCTTATTTTCTCCTTTCCTGCCTCCTTGCTGACCTTGTGATAGTGAGACCCCCAGCAACTAGGACCTTTGCTGCCGTACCATCAGTGAAGGTCCTCTGGCCGCAACTGCTGCATCTTCATGACTCCCATCACCTGATGTTAGCACTCTAGCTCTTGCAAGTAGCTCAGTCATATCTAATGTTTCAACATCCTCTGTCTGCTGAAGTTCCATGGAGATCCGATCTGGGAAACCAGTCACAAAGGCAGCTTTATGGACCACTCCAGATCCTCTCCCCTCCATCCTGCCAATCCTGCTAATCGCATTATCTCATTTGCAAAAACATCCACTTGCTCACCTGTTCAGTGTATCTTCTTAAGGCTTCCATAGGCTTCGAACCTCCTTTGTGAGAAGGCCAACTTTAATCTGCTCTCGATCTTCTTGGCATCTAGCTGATCATCATCACTCATTTCGAGATACAGAGCCAAAGCATCTCCTTCCAAGTACAAAGGTATAATACTGGCTAAATCCTTAATTTACACTAATCTCACCATTAACTCGGCCTTTCTTAGCCAGGCAACCACAGCACCTTGGCCATCAAATGATTTCATCATTTCACCACACAATTTGCCTTTTCCAGCCATAGTGATCTTTAGATGGCCTAGATAGCTTGTGGTCGAGATAAAAAAAAAAAAAAAAAAAAAAAAAAAAAAAAAAAAATATATATATATATATATATATATATATATATATATATATATATATATATATATATATATATATATATATATATATATATATATATATATATATATATATATATATATATATATATATATATATATATATATATATATATATATATATATATATATATATATATATATATATATATATATATATCACTTACCTCACCTTAACTCCACCTGGATGTGTTGGAAGTTAAAAGCCCACTCACAACTGTTCAAAACTCGATTTCTTGCCCCCTCTCTCTAAACCATCACATACAAAAAGATATCAACACCTACACTGGCAGCTCCCGCTAAACCTCCACAACTCAATAAATAAAGCAATTCCGTCTCAAAACTCAACCAATAAAGCAAATCCATCACACCTCAACCAACCCGACAACCCCATGAGCACTGCTCTTGATGCCCAAAACGTTTTGCCCAAAATGTAAACAACATCCCATTCACAGTGTTGCCAACCAGTGTTATCAGATCCAAATTATACAAAATCATAAACAAAAACTATTGTCTCCACAAAACCACAGTTTCTGATGACATTATAGAGCCAGTAAGTTTTAGTGATTGGGCGGCTCCCATTGTTCCAGAAATTTATGAGAATTTGTGGAGATTTTAAAGAGTTGAATCAAAACATTGTTTGTGATAAATATCCACTTCCAAGGGTATATGAGATATTATCAGTAGTTGGCACGAGTAAAATATTTTCAAAAAATTATCTTTAAAATGCATACTTGCAATTACCAGTTGATGATGAAAGCCAAAAGCTTCTTGCAATGAATACTCATAAAGATCTTTTTAAATATGAAAGACTTCCTTTTGGATTGGCATCATCACCAGCTATCTTTCAAAGATTTATTTCTCAGATTTTGATGAATATTGATGGTGTTGTAGCCTTTTTAGATGATATTCTTGTTGGAGGACAAACACAAAAAGAGCATGATGAAAGACTAGACAGAGTTTTGAGGGAATTCCAAAAGCACAATGTAGCTATAAATAAGAAGAAAACTGCTTTGAATACTGATTCTCTTGAGTATTTAGGCTATGTCATTTCTGGTGATGGAATTAAAGCATCACCCAAAAAACTTGAAACTATTTTGGAAGCACCCCCTCCAAAGTCTGTCAGTGATGTACAATCCTTTTTGGGCATGGTTACCTTTCATAGCAGATTTGTAAAGAATTTTTCTAGTATTTTGTTTCCCTTAAATGAATTTGTTGAAGAAAGGTGCCAAATTTAAATGATCATCTGTAAAAGCTAATGTTTTCAGTAAGGTCAAAGCAGAGCTATCCAAGTCTGAATTTCTTGCTAATTTTGATGGAAATCATCCAGTAATTGTAGAAGCAGATGCATCTCCAGTGGGCGTTGGCTGCATTTTGATGCAAGTAATGCATGGTATCAAAAAAACCAGTCTATTTTGCTGGTAAAAAGTTATCATCTGCAGAATTAAATTACTCCCAGTTACACAAGGAAGCTCTGGCTTTGGTCTATGCTGTAAGCATATATAAATATTTTTTATTGGGTCATAGATTTATTCTTAGAACTGATCACAAACCATTACTAGGATTGTTTGGTAGAACCAAATAGATTCCTGTAACTGCAAATGATAGAGTGTAGCGATGGGCTTTTCTTTTGTCACAGTATGATTATGACTTAAATTTTAAAGCAGGAAAGAAAATGTTGTCACGGATGCACTCAGTCGGTTTCCAGTACTAGATTCTAGTTTGGTTTCTAGTACCCCTAATGAATATGTTCATGTAATAGAAGCTTTGAGTAATCAAAACATTGCTTTTGAAAATGTTAAGATTTTGACAAGAAGTGACCAAGTTTTAAGTAAGGCTTTTCAAAGTGTGAAATTGGGTTGGATTAATGACCCAATATTGTTTGTTTACTCTGTTTTCTAATCAGATTTAAGCATTTATAACTGTGCTCTTTTGTATCGGAACCGTGTAATTATACCTGCTGATATGTGCAGCGCAGTACTAGAACAGCTGCATGTAGGTCATAATGGTATCAATGCAATGAAAGCAGAAGCACATAATTGAATTTGGTGGCCCAAATTCGACCAGGGCATTTCAGAAATAACTAAATCTTGTGAACTTTCTTTTAAAAATTTCCAGACTCCACAGTCAGCGGTATTATCCTGGCCAGAAACTGGTAAAGTTTGGTTTAGGTTACATATAGACTACACTGGTCCAATAGGTGACTCTTATTTTTGGATAATTGTAGATTCCTACACAAAATTTTGGGATGTTCATGTTACCACATCAGCAGTAACTACTGCTAAGTTAAAGCAGAGTTTTTATAATTTTGGATTGCCAGAAAAAATTGTTTCTGGCAATGCCCCTTATTTTGTGTCTGAGGAGATGGAGTTTTTCCTGAGGAAGAATGGCATTAAACACATTACACCTACTCCTTGTAACCCTTCTTCTAACGGCTTAGCCGAAAGGGCAGTAAAAACTTTCAAAGAGGGTCTTAAAATTTACTGATGTGGATATTAATACCAGAGTATGTAGGTTTTTGCATAATCACTAGAATAGCTGTACATTCCTCCATTGGGAAGGCTCCAGCTGATATGATGTTTAACCGTTACTTTTGGGGAACTGTAGAAAAAACTTAAACCTCAAGAAAAAAGGAAGAAGGCACTACAGAAAGACTGTAAATTTGAAAAAGCAAAATAAATATAGATGATGCAGTTTTTGTCAAAAATTATGGTCAAGGTAAGCCTTGGTTAGAAGGTAAAATCTCAGAAGTACTTGGTGTTCATAACTACAAAGTACAACTTAAAATATTTTTTACAATATAGTTTGGAAAAGACATTCAGACCAACTTATGCCTAGATTTACTCCTAGTGTAGAAGAATGCCTTTTTCCCAGTAATACTCAGAATTATTGTGGTACTTGTAAGCCAATTTTGCCTTCTATTCCAACTAGTCTTACATCAAATTCTGATGTGATTAATGAACCAGAGAGGAATGTTAAAAATCCTAATAGCATGGTTGAGAGTTCTGATAACGCCACGCATGCTCCCATGATAGTGCCAGAACCATTACCCCTTCGTAGGTCTGGTAGAGCTATAAAACCGCCAGAGCAGTAAGATTTATAAAGTAGATATATATTCAAGGTTAACTAGTATTATAATTATAACCACTTGAATATTTTGAAAATAGTTGATTTTTTTCTATGGGAAAAGGATATGTGAGAGTTGAGGTATAATTATTCATTATTGTTTCTTATTATTTATTCTTATTTCTTTCTTATTAGTATTTATCTCCCATTAGTTGTTATTTATTTGCAATATTAATTGGTTTATGCTTTTTCCATTAATTTTCTATGATCTACAAAATAAGTATATATTATAAAGGTTCATAGCTTCTAAACCTATTAAATAGAGTTTAATTCTCTTATTGTGATATTCAAGTACTTATACTTGAATCGTCTATTGTTGATGTCCGGATGAGTGGCTTTTTTGTTTATACCAGCTTCAAGAATAAGCTCAAGTTTTGTTATATATTTTATTTTACCTACGACCCAATACTAGCAATTCTTCTAAATTAGGCAAGGAATACTCATCCAATTTAGGGCTTTATTACAGGTAAGACGATAATCACCACATAGTCGGACTGTTTTATTTGGTTCCAGTTCTGGAACTACTGGAGCAGCCCAATTTGAATATGTCACAGGCTCAATAATGTCCTCTTTCGAAAGTTTATCTAGTTCGATATCGACCTTTTCTCTTAGAGCATGGGGAATCATGCTGACTGAATGATTGATTCGGTTATTATGTCAAGAACTCCCTTTTCTACTAAGGGCTAGGACGTTTGCCTTCTTGCAAAGGACTTGTTTTGGCAGATGTAATCGTTACCTGAGTGTATGCCCTTACTAACCTCAGTCCGTATTACAATATTTAGGAAGAACTTCAGGAGATATCCCCATATTTACTTCTACTCTTTTCAGATTTCCAACTGACGATTCATCAAAAAGATCTGAAAACTCTCTCAGAGAAACATTTTCTCTTGCATCAGCTACATTTTGAATATGTAAATTAGGGTTAGGAGAGACTACATCCTCAGAAATACCAAAAGATTTAATCCAATCACGACCAAATAGGGTAGGACCATTTTCGTCCACTACGATCAATGATACCTCTTTTGCGTTAGATTTCTCGTCTAATGACACTGATACAGTTACCTCACCACAGACAGAAATATGCATGCCACTATACTTCATTAGTACAGCATTAAAAAAAATTAAATTGGAAAAATTAGAAAAAGCTTTTTTAAAAATCGATTTTGACATAACAGTCCTGGCATCACCAGTATCTAGTTGAAAAGGAACTCTAAAATCGGCAACATTGCTTCTACTGTATAGGGAGTTATAATGTGAGTACCTTCATAGGAAAATATATATTCTGTATTAGCTCTGATACCACCAATACTAGGCTTAGAAGTATAATTGACATTTGCCTATGTCTGTTCCGAGACTACAGTGATCTACTTAGCTTTACTGAAACACACACTGGCTATGTGCCCAACCCTTTTACACTTATGAAACTTTGCTTTTTTAAAAGGGCAGTCCTGCCTCCAATATTCTTTACCACATCCTGAACATGGCTTATTAGGGTTAATATAAGAATTAGTCTTACTAGACTGATTAGGAGTGCTGAATTTCTTTCCTTTCTGATTATTGGGTCTAGAATCACCAAAATTAGTAGTACTTGTATTTTGTGATTTACTCTTAATACTATGTACAGACTGGGAATTACTGGAAGAATCACCAATAGCCTTAACATCCTGTGCTGCAGCCTCTCTAGCTGAAGCTATTAAAAAAAAAAGAATAGGAAATGTCAGGTCCTTTGTAGTTAATAAAGTTCTCTGGGTCGCTTCGTCTCATAACCCATCACAAAACGGTCACGAAGTATTTCATCTAAATTAGAACCAAATTCACAAGTCATATAGCATAAGCTTTAATACCTGCCACATAATTGGATATACCCTCATCTGCCTCCTGCTTGCAACTATAGAACTTAAATCTCTCAGAACTGACCACGACCTGCAGGTGCAAATGTAATTTCCGTGCCGAAACCAATGCATCATAAGTGCAGTCTTCTGGTTTCTTAAGAGAAACTAGGTCTTTTCTAGGCTAAAGGTCTTTGGACCAGTTGGGGATAAGAGAGTGCAAACTTTCTTCACTAGCAGAATTTGCCTTAAAAAAAATTTCCACTCCGGTAGAATAACTTTCAAAATCCTCATCTGCTTCTTTAAACTTGTCAATACTTCCTATCACTGCCATACTGACTTACCAAAAATCATAAAAAAAAAAAAATTAATAAAAAAAATAAATAAATAAATAAATAAATAAATAAATCAGCGTGTTGCAATTTCGCTAGAAAATGACACGAGTTCAGTCTTGAAATACATAGCCTTAGGCTAACATACCGAGGTGCAAACAAAATCATAAATACAAACAAACAAACAAACAAACATTTACAGTATTTAAATTTTTGTGCAATGGCTATTCTTATACAATTTAAGAGTAACTTATAAGTAGACATGTAATTGAACTAATAAGTAAGAGGGTAATACATACAGTTAAATAATACTGTAATAAAAAAAGTTGACTATTACGTTAATAATAAAGTAGTAATAATAACACTAGATACAGGATCGTTAATTTCGGCATCATCACCATATTTGTATTCCTTACAATGACAATAAGTAGTGCTTAGCTTAGAACAAAGAAGGCAATATCAGTTTAGAGGTTACTATTAAGGGAAACTACATTAAATCATTAAGGTTAATTTATGTATGAGCAGCAACTATTTGTCCAAAAGAAAACTTTATAGTTTGCCTTTGAAAGCTGCGAAGGAGGATAATTTTTAAGATTCTCTGGAATATTATTCCAGAGTGTTGGCCCTTTAATAGTGATCATCTTTGAACCTGCTTCTGTGTTTGTTCTCTGAATAAAGAGGTCACTACTCTGTCTTGTGTTGGTTCCCCTTATATCCCTGACTGTTTTTAAATCAAAGAGCCAGCTAGGATAATGATGGTCCAAAATTTTGAATACAAAAACATAAATAGCATAAGCGACCTAATTTTCTGCCCGCAGCCACCCAAGTTTATTGAGAGCTGGTGTGATGTGGTCATATTTTCTTATTCCTCCCAGGGCAACTCAAGCTGCAAAATTAATAAGCTTCTGTATTCTGTTTATCTGAGTCTTAGTGGTAGTTCCTCAAACAGTTGTGCAGTAATTAATGTAACTTAGGGCTAGAGGTTCAACAACAGTTAGTAGAGTGGTAATCTCAAAATTGTCTTTTATACGTGATAAGTGAATTAATGTTCCTGTAATCTTTTTGCATACTTTATCTGTATGGGAATCAAACAACATGTAGTTAATCAAAGTGAATTCATAGATTTATGACTGTTTTGCTAGGTGTAATGATATTGCTGCAAAAAAATAATTGTTGTGTTTTCTGGAATATGTGCGAAATGGAACCTTGAGCCAATAAACATGCATTATGTTTTACTTTCGTTAATTAACAGCCCAATTTCTTGAAAATAGGATTTAATTTTTAACAGGGTGTTTTCAGCTCTTAAGGTTAGCTCTGGGAGATTATTGATACCACCACTAAGGAGTAGTTGTGTCATCTGCATATTGTAAGACTAGACAGTCAGAATGAAAGAAGATAGATCATTTACATAAATGGAGAGGAGGATAGGACCAAGTTCTGATCCCTGTGGAACACTAAATGATAAAGTTTTGGCATAGAGATAATGCTGTTAAAACGGATTGACTGTCTGCGATTAGATAGATACTCACTAAACCAGCTCAGGTCAGTATTTAGGTTAGTACATTTTCTATTAAGAATTTCATGGCTTACACTGTCGAGGGCTTTAGTTAAGTCTAATAATACAAACAGAGAGATTTTTTAAGGTCTAAATTATGGTAAATTCTATTTGTAACTTTGAGGGGTGCAGTTTCTGTCGAGAGTTTCTGTCTGAAACCATATTGGTTAATAGTTAATAGTCTATTTGACTCTAAATATGACATAAGTTGGCTTGAAGCAATTTTTTCTAATATTTTAGATAAAATGGGTAGCATTGAAATGAGACGGTAGTTTGTCACATCTTCTCTGTCCCCCATTTTATGCAGATGTATTACATGTGATTTTTTCCAAGAATCAGGAAACCTTTAAGTAACTATGGAAGTGTTTATAATAGCTAAAATATAAGATACAATCATGGGTAGAGCATCGTTGATGAATTGAAATGGTATACCATCTGGAATATAAGAGCCAGAGTTTCTTAGGCTCTTTATGGTAAGAAGTAGGGTAACACAATCAACAGGATTTATCTTGAAATACTCTCTTGTGTTTACATTGGAAGAATTGACATTTAAGTAATTACTCATGTTCACTGCGTTGATGTTTTCTTGTGTTTTCTCATATGTATTTTTGCCAATGTTAGCAAAATAGTTATAAAAATTTTCCGCTTTTTCTTTCAACTCCCTAATATTTTTATAACTTGCTGAGGTAGTCTTTCCATTTGGTATCATGTTTCTTATCACTTTCCATGTTGGTGCTGTATCATGTCTAAGAGTCATTAAATTGTTTTTTGTATTTTTTTTTTACTTATATCATTGAGTGATCTGACACATTTCTTTTCTACTTTATAACGTTCACGGAGAGTCATATCATATCTATTCATTTTTAGCTCTTTTTGTATTTGATTTCTGATTTGCATTGTCTCTTTGAAGTCATTAGTTAGCCAGGAGGTTGAGGGGCGGGTTATTTTTCTTGTTACAATGGGTGCACAACTATCTAAGCATTCACGGAAGACTTTTGTTAGAATCTCAGCCTGCAAATCAACCTAGGCCTAGGCGAATACGTAAATGGCCTAGCCTACCTTTAGGACACAGTAGAATATCATAGGAAATGTTTAGGACAGGCTAACAATGATCCCATCCTCGTCACCATAAATGTGTTATAACCCCAAGGGAAAACATATGTAGTTATACATCTCATAATTAAACAGCCTAGCTTAGAAATATCCACCTTACCAAATTACCATATGGTACCATAGAATAAATGGTTAGGTGCCAGCAAATAGGTTAGGTACAGATTTACCCAGAAAATCCAAAATAACTACAAATTCCTAGACACCAAGGTTAGTAAATATTAGGACGTATAAATAGGACCTATTAAACAAAACTAGATAAATCTCTTCCTTTAAATGTAGTGGATATTCAAGACTGGGAAATCCAATAACACATCAGTTACACAGGCAGTAGTAGTAGTAGTAGTAGTAGTAGTAGTAGTATAGTTGGGTGGGATATGCCTTTTGCAACGGTTCCCAAGTCTTGGTTTGCTTTGCTAGATTGTTTGTGCGGTTTTTATTATTTGATTTCTTTTTCTACAAATTCTTTTTATAAATTTTTTTCTTTCTTTGACGTCTTTTTCACTACAATATCTAAATAACAATATATTAACAATTATTTCATTTTTCTTTTCTATATATGGTTGTGTTAATACACTATAGTCTGTTCTTATTTGTGCATATGTTTCACAAAATAGTAGAAAATGTTCTAGGCTCTCTTCACATTGTTCACACGTTGGGCAGGTAGTATATCTTTATTTTTAAATTTATTTCTCCATCGTAGGTACAGGGTGTTTGTTCGGCATCTTGCTTGGTTTCGGTTTTAAGTCACAAACTCCCTTTTCAACTAAGGGCTAGGACGGTTGCCTTCTTGCGAAGGACTTGTTTTGGCAAATGTAATCGCTACCCTGAGTGTATGTCCTTACTAACCTCAGTCCGTGACGGGGCGCGAACCCTCGACCTGCCGCCTCAGAGTAACGGACGCTACCATTTTGCCACGGAGACTACCAGTAATCTCGATTCCTCAGTATTGTCATACCATGTAATTTCTTGTATGTTGTTTTTGTATTCTTTATATAGTACCAGAGTTGATTTGTCTTTTATTTCTGTTTTCCATACTTCTGTGTCCCACTTATTTATACATTTCTTTAACTCCTCTTTCTTTGCCGATTTTAGCTTTGTTATATCTATTTGGAGAGCATCCATATATTCTCTTATTTTTTTTTCATCCAAGGCATTTTGTTCTCTTCATATTGTTTTCTGAATATTTCCCTTAGCAACTCATTTCCATTTTCTTCAATAGCATGTTTGGCATAGAGGATTTTGTTTTTTATGTCTCTTGCTTTGCAAGATGAAGCTCTCAATGCTGCTGTTGCTGTATAAGGGGGTAGCTGCAAGATTGCTCTGCACACTTTATATTCAATTTTTTGGAGGTCTTGTAGGTCTGTTTCCCTATATACTAATACATCTGCACCATAAAGATATGATGGCATCGCTAGTCCTTTCCAGTACGTTTTTCCGATAAGTAGCCTATTGCAGCTGGTTTCAATTATTGAATATATTGTATTTGCTAATTTTTTTGCTTTTTCAATTGATGCTTTTGTGTGGTCTCTGAAGTATGTTCTTTTATTTGTTATTTTGATACCTAAGTATTTAATTTCTTCTGCTATTTTTACTCCTAATATTTCTTGTGGTATATTTTCTTGCTTCTTATTATATATCAACATATTGCTCTTTTGTTTATTTAGGGATAGGCCACAAGATGAAGCTATATTTTGTAGCTTTTCTATGCAAATTTGAGTGTCAGTATCTGTATATCTATAATAATATAGATATGAAAAATATATCTCTGCTTGTATTATTGGACTTATCAAAAGCCTTCGACAGTGTAAGCCATGAAATTCTTTTAAGTAAATGTACTAACTTAAATATTGATCCGAGCTGGTTTAGCGAGTATCTATCTAATCGTAAACAGTCTATACGTCTTAACAACATTATCTGAGCCAAAAAATGCATAATTTGGTGTTCCACAGGGATCAGTACTTGGTATTATCCTCTTCTCCATTTACGTAAATGACCTATCTTCTTTTATTTCTGACTGTCTAGTCTTACAATATGCAGATGACACTCAGCTACTACTTATTAGTGATATTAATAATCTCCCAGAGCTAACTTTAAGAGCAGAAAACACTCTGTCAAAAATTTAAACCCATTTTCAAGAAATTGGGCTGTTAATTAACGAAAGTAAAACACAATGCATGTTTATTGATTGAAGGTTCCACATAGCACAAATTCCAGAAAACACAACAATTAATTTTGCGACAATATTATCACACCTAGCAGAACAGTCAAAAACCTAGGAATTCACTTTGATAACCACATGTTGTTTGATTCCCACATAGATAAAGTATGCAAAAAGGTTACAGGAGCATTAATGTACTTATCACGTATAAAAGACAATTTTGAGACTACCACTCTACTAACTGTTGTTGAATCTCTAGCCCTAAGTCACATTAATTACTGCACAACTGTTTGGGGAGCTACCACTAAGACTCAGATAAACAAAATACAGAAACTTATTAATTTTGCAGCTCGAGTTGCCCTGGGAGGAATAAGAAAATATGACCACATCACACCAGCTCTCAATAAACTTGGGTGGCTGCGGGCAGCAAACAAGGTCGCTTATGCTATTTATGTTTTTGTATTAAAAATTTTGGACCATCATTATCCTAGCTGGCTATTTGATTTAAAAACAGTCTGGGATATAAGGGGAACCAACACAAAACAGAGCAGTGAGCTCTCTATTCACAGAACAAATACAGAAGCAGGTTCAAAGATGATTACTATCAAAGGGCCAACACTCTGGAATAATATTCCAGAGCATCTTAAAAATGCATCCTCCTTCACAGCTTTCAAAGGCAAACTATATAGTTTTCTTTTGGGCAAATAGTTGCTGCTCATTAAGAACTAATTATTCTTATTGTAAGGAAAACAAATATGGATATGATGCCGATAATAACGATCCTGTATCTAGTGTCATTCTTACTACTTTATTATTAACATTATTGTTAACATTTTTATTACAGCATTATTATTTTCTATGAAAGCTACATTTAATTTAACTATATGTATTACCCTCTTATTTATTAGTTTAATTACATGTCTACTTATAAGTTACTATTAATGTTGAATAACCATTGTACAAAATGGAAATAAATGTTTGTTCGTTTGTTTGTATGCGTTAGAATTAGCCCGTCATCTGCAAATAATAAAGCTGGGATATGAAAATGTTCAGTTCTGAAACCTTTCTGGTTTTCTTCTAATTCTTTAATTATTATGTATGTTATTATTAAAAAGAAAACTGTTGATCCATTACATCCTTGTCTAATTCCGCTGCTGACGGTGATGTCTGCTTCTTTTACTTGGTTTAGGTATAAGCTGGTAGTATCATTATTGTAAATGTCGCTAATGACATCAATTATGTTGGCATCAATGTTTAGTTCTTTTAGGGTTTCTATCAGTTTCCTTCTTTCTATTGAGTCAAAAGCTTTTTGTAGATCTACTGATATCACATATAGTTCCTTTTTCATTCTATAGCTTTCTTGAATACAGTTGTCTAGGATGAAGATGTTGTCTGTTCTTCTTTTTTCTGTGAAGCCTGCTTGCATTTAATTTTGCAATCCATTTTTTTGTATATGTTCTTATATTTCTTCCAATTTCTTAATATATAGGAAACGAGGTACAATACTGTATTTATCTGCTTAGGTATATATAGTATATAATTCTAAACACATTTAAACATAGAAATTAACAAACTAAATGTATTATTATTATTATTATTATTATTATTATTATTATTATTATTATTATTATTATTATTATTATTATTATTATTATTATTATTATTATTATTATTATTATTATTATTATTATTATTATTATAGGAAAACTAAAGCATTTACTAGAAAGAAACAACTTGTTTATTTTCCAAGTTACTACAAAAACTGAAGGTAAAAAAGGGGGGTTTAAAGCTAAAGAGAGTGGATGAAAGCATCACTAAAACGGATGAAGAGATCTGCGAAAAATTGAACAAGGAGATTCAGTCAGTATTTACAGCAGAAAATTCCCCACCCCATCAGATTGCCAGTATTAGAAAACATCATCTTTTCATCCACAGAGGTATGCAAATCGCTGATGGAGTTAGATGCCCATGAAGCTACAGGTTCTGATGATATATCCCCTTATGTACTTAAGAAATGCATTAAATGAATATCAGCTGCACTAAGTATCATATGTGAAAAGTCGCTGGAGTCAGGGGAGATTCCAAAATGCTGGAAACAAGCGAACGTGATACATATCTTCAAAAAGGGAAGGAGTGATACAGCTCTAAACTTTAGACTTTTATTTCATTACCTGCTTAGTTTGCAGTTATGCAGAAACTATTAAGGAAATACGTCTCTCTTCACTTGGAATCCTTTAACTTTTTGTCAGGGAGACAACATGGCTTCAAAGAAGGTAGATCAACAGTAACAATCTTATTAAAATTTTATGATGAGGTAAGCCAAATCTTACAGGAAAGAGAGGGCTGGGCAGATTACATATTCCTGAACTTCCAGAAAGCATTTTACACTGTCCCACATGGGAGACTTATTAACCCCTTCGCACACAATAAGTTTCAATAGGTTTTCTTTTCTATGCTCATCTGTGAATTCCTGTCTCTGGCAGGCAGTTCTGTTTAGCATGCCGAGATATCTTGTTTCTCAGCAATTTTCCTTCCCTAAACCTAAATTTATCATTATACATAATATATCAATAACTCCTTTATTTGTTGTAGTTTGTCATGAATCAATAAAAAATATAGAAGCAATAATTCATAGGACCGTTTATGGACATAGAAAATAAAGTACACATAAAGAGATATGCTGTCTAAGTGAAGAGTGAGGGAGACAGAAAATACCTTTATTTATGCCTCGCCTTTAAAGCCACATCAGTGGAGAGGGTTGCTAATTAGTTCTTTCTGTAGAGAGTGAGGAAACTTAAGCTCAACAATAAAATTATGCAATTGGTGTATGTGTTACTATTTGAAAATAATATTTTTGGTCAAATGAACACCAATGGCGTCACAGTGCTCTTAGGGCCTAAAAATTTATGCACGCTATTGGCGTCATCATGTACGAGAAGGTTAAAAAGCTGAAAGCACTGGCAAGAATAGTTGGAAATGTCTTGGAATGGATAAAAACTTACTTAGAAGGAAGGGAACACAGGGTTAGAGTAATACACTCAGTGTCTGAATGGAGAAGAATTATTAGTGGAGTTCCACAGGTCAGTTTTAGGGTCGCTTTTGTTCCTTGTATATGTAAGTGACCTACCAGAGTCTGTAATTTCATTCATGAATATGTGTGCAGATGATGCAAAGATTGTGAAGAAAGTAAGAAACGAGAACAATAGTAGAGAACTTCAGAAAGACCTAAATTATCTGAATAAGTGGTCAGAAAAGTGGCTAATGAAATTCAATACTTCAAAATGTAAGGTCATGAGAATGGGTACAAGTGCAAGAAGGCCCAAGCTTGACTACTCACTGGCAGGAGCAGAACTTCAAGAGACAGAGAATGAGAGATCTATGAGTCATCATACTGGCCGATTTGTCTCCAGACATGCATATAAATGGCATAGCAAGGGCAGCGTGTACATTCTTAGCAAAGGTAAGGGGCCCAGGCAGGACGGAAATGATCAGAAATATTTATGTAACCTATGTGAGGCCAAAACTTGAAAATGCAGCCCCCTTTTGGAATACAAACTTGAAAAAGCATGTAGTTAAGCTGGAAAAAGTTCAGAGACATGCCACGAAACTGGTGTCAGAAATACGCTAGCTCAGTTAAGACGAGAGGCTGAAGGAATTAAATTAACCATCATTCGAAGCTAGAAGAATGAGGGGGTGATATGGTGACGGTTTTTCAATTCCTACATGGTTATGACGAAGGTGGATATGGATCGATATTCTGATATAGCTGGCACTAGAACCAGAGGTCATAGCTTGAAGCTTCGTAAGAGAACTTTTTGCAGGATGTAAGGAAGTACTTTTTTAGTGTAAGAGTAGTTGATAATTGGAATTGGCTAAGCGAGGAGGTAGTTAATGCTAACTCAATCCATAGTTTTAAGGACAAGTATGATAAGTATCACTAAGTACAAAATGAAACCGACCAGGAGACCGGAAGTTACGAACTTGGGGCTCTTTCCCGTAAGCACAATTAGGTAATTACACACACACACACACACACACACACACACACATCTATCTATTTATATATCATATATATATATATATATATATATATATATATATATATATATATATATATATATATATATATATATATATATATATATATATATATATATATATATATATATATATATATATATATATATATATATATATATATAGATATATATAGATATATATAGATATATATATATATATATATATATATATATATATATATATATATATATATATATATATATATATATATATATATATATATATATATATATATATATATATATATATATATATATATATATATATATATATATATATGAGGACAGATAAAGAAAACTTAATCTACATTCACTAGAGAGGCGCAGAGTTAGGGGAGGTATGACTGAGGTGTATAAATGATTTAAAGGGATTAACAAGGGTGATAATAATAAAGTTTTGAAAATTCATGATCAAACCAGAACTCGTAATAATGGATTTAAGCTTGATAAAGTTAGGTTCAGAAGGGAAATTGGTAAAAATTGGTATGGTAATAGAGTAGCTGATACATGGAACAGGCTTCCTAGTAGAATTGTAAATGCCAATACCTTAGACACCTTCAAATGTAGATTAGATAGACATATGACAGAGGCAGGGTGGGTATGAATACGTTAGTGATTATTAGAAGAATCATATAAAGAAAAATAAAATAAATAAGTAGAGTAGAATAGAATAGGTTAGACATGATGAAAATATCATTAAAAAATGGAGCTGCCTCGTGTGTACCAATAGGCATGTTGCAGTGTCCCTTATTCTTTATATATATATATATATATATATATATATATATATATATATATATATATATATATATATATATATATATATATATATATATATACACACATATATATATATATATATATATATATATATATATATATATATATATATATATATATATATATATATATATATATATATATATATATATATATATATATATATATATATATATATATATATATATGCATATATATGTATATATGTATATATGTAAATATGTGAAAACATGAATAATTTTTTTACCCCGACCGGGACTCGAACCTAGGACTTATGATTACTAAGTCAAGGCGCTACCACTACACCACAGAAGGTTAAAAGGAATCCAATCTTATAGCTTATATCTGCTATACTTAGGAATGAACGCATTCTATCTGAATGCCACTATGTTCATATTACAGATTCCCCAACCTCACTCGTGGCTTCATTTTAGCATTTAATTCAATTCCCAATCTCATTCGGGCCATGAAAAAACAAATAAGCACATTACATATGTGAAAACATGAATCATTTTTTTTACCCCGACCGGGACTCGAACCTAGGACTTATGATTACTAAGTCAAGGCGCTACCACTACACCACAGAAGGTTAAAGGGAATCCAACCTTATAGCTTATATCTGCTATACTTAGGAATGAACGCATTCTATCTGAATGCCACTATGTTCATATTACAGATTCCCCAACCTCACTCGTGGCTTCATTTTAGCATTTACTTCAATTCCCAATCTCATTCGGGCCATGAAATAACCAAATAAGCACATTACATATGTGAAAACATGAATAATTTTTTACCCCGACCGGGACTCGAACCTAGGACTTGTGATTACTGAGTCAAGGCGCCTTGACTTAGAACATAAGTCCTATATAATAATTATATTATATATATATATTATAATAATATTATATATAATATATGTTATATTAAATATTATATAACTATATATTATATTAAATATATTAATTCAATATATTATATATAATATATAATATATTATATATGTAAAATATAATAATATATATATATATAATATATTGTATTATATAAGTATATATATATATATATATATATATATATATATATATATATATATATATATATATATATATATATATATATATATATATATATATATATATATATATATATAGTAAGGAAGCCTATCAGTGAAACAAAACTTATAAAACAATGGCATACTTCGGATCCTAACTGGAACCCTTCTCAAGCACAACCGAGAAAAAATAACAAAGGGGGAGGAAACGTAAACAAAAGGACTCATGAGACCTGAGGGATTAAAAATTTTTATGATAATAAGACAGGCCTAATCCAAGCGAATTATCCTCAACCAAAGAAGCCGCCAAGATCATTAAATCATCAACAAAGGAAAATGTTAATCCTTAAAATGATAAAAGATCTGAAAGGATATATATATATATATATATATATATATATATATATATATATATATATATATATATATATATATATATATATATATATATATATATATATACTACGCACACACAACGAAATCATAAAATGAATTATACAAATTATTCACGAAAAACATGGTGAACATTAGTGGAACCGAACTTGAGTCGACGGCTACATGTTCATGCAAAAGCATCGTACCGACAGCACCACTACAAAAGGGAAAAGTTGCATATCATTGTACCATCAGAAGTGAAATGGACTGAGAAATGCATTTTCAGGAGTGTATTACCCATTCTAAAATTAAATTTAACTCATTGAGGCTTTCCTCTTACACGGAGTTCAGTCTCAACGAATACGTTATGCAGAAATTCCGTTGTTATTTTTATCATGACTAAGCTCCTTAAGTCATTAGGTGTTATATCTAACATATCTTACTTTCCAGTTGATACATATATATACATGACCTCATTCCCACTTGTAAGGGGGGTGGCTGAGCCGAGAAACATGTATTCATAGAGATCCACACATATGTAATCTACTCCTCTGAAATCCGTGGGGATAAAGGGTTGCCACATTCCCCCCTTTCACTTTGCTTGGGTCACCCACAATGTAAGCAGGCAAGGATATTCTACAATGAGGCCCTACAGCCGCAGCTGGTTTACCTCACCTTTTCATCACATGGCAACTCCCCTCACACCTGTCCACCACAGTTCACTGAGCTGGCAGGTGTGAGATATCCTTTGGTCAGAAAGCACCTATACACAATCTTCCATAACTCATTCTTATCTCTTGCACACTCTCTTCCCACCTCAACTGACATTCCACATGCATTCAGTGCTTTTTTCATGCAATCCATCCATCTCATTCTAGGTCTTTCTCCAATCACTTCTGCACTCCACACTCTCTTGGCTATATTCTCATCATTCATTCTTTCCATGTGTCCAATCCAACTTAGTACTCTCTGATCTAACCTCTCAGACAGCCTCCTTTCAACACCCGTGCTCTGCCTGATCTCTTCATTATTTACTCTATCTATTCTAGATACACAGATCATACTTCTCAAACACCTCATCTCCATTAGGCTACATTCAACTTGTTATTTTTCATATTATCTTGCATTCCAAGTCTGCTCCATATCAGCACAATCACACCTTCAAAAATCCTTCTATTTGCATTCATTCCCAAATACCTATATCTCATTACACATTTCAACCCTGCTAGACATTTACTCGCTTCCTTCACTCTATAATTTGTCTCCACATTTACTTGTCCACTCCTTGATACATGCAAGCCCTGATACTGAAAACTCTCAACTTCTTCAAGCAACTCCCCAGTCACTCCTACATTCAATCTGCCAACATTAACACTCCTTGTGCATCTCGTGACTTTACCTTTACCAATATTCACCCGCAACTTCCTTCTTTAATATGTAGAGAATACATATTTCAAGTATGTTTCCCATATACGATATGCGTTTTCTTTGTAACGAATTGTATAGTTTTCTTTTGTCTCAGCAGTTTTTTGTTTATGTTTTGATGAGTAAGCCCACCATTTTGTTCTTCAATAAGATGTCGTGCAGCATGGTCGATAGATAAAGAAGATAAGATAATGTTTACGACCAAGGAATACTACTAATTATGTAATCTTGAAAATTAGAAAAACTCCAATTAGAGTGAGTAAATAAATACTTAATGAGTAAAATATTGTGCCTGAATAGTGATGAATATTAGGTATAATATGTAAATATATGATCTTTTTCCTTTTTTCGTATTGTATTGTCAAGTTATATTTTCAATTTTATAGACTATACAAATATTATTTTTCTGCTGCAAGAATGTTAATAGTTATATGCTCTTGGTTGCAGGGTTTTTAAAGTGTGTTCTGGTTTATATTAATAAATTTGCAAACCAACCAGCCCTCTACAAATAGTGGTTACCCCCGGAGTGACCCGCCAAGAAAACCAGAGCCAACTTCTCAGGATTTTTTGGTAAAGAAGAGGCTTGCAACCATGACGGACTCTGGAGACGAAGATTTAGGGATGGCCCACTCCATAGCAATAAGGATTCCTACTTTCATGTAGACTTCAGTTCCTAGATAGTTCTCCATTACTGAAGCACATTTTCACTTAAAATAAATTACCGTGGATGTTACCAAATTCTAAAGCATCATTGCAGCATTGCCAGTCGAGGTGGTCTCAAGATTACCCAATAATGTGATTGATCCAGTGATGTCTGACTACAAGACACTTAAGGAAGCAGTTAGCAATATGTTTGAGAAAACGAAACCCAAATTATTAGATAGGTTAATGAAAACAACTAATATATCAGGTATTCCCTCTGTTTATTTGCAAGAAATGATAACCACAGCATCTAGAATAGGGATTACTGTCGATATAATTAGTCACAAATTTTTACAAGCTTTGCCATCAACTATTTTGTCTGTAATAGTCTCTCAAAAAGAGTTAAATTTGTCATTGTTAGGCAAGCTGGCTGATGAGTTGTTGCCATATTTTAGCAAATCTTCTGTAATGGCTGTTCAGCAACCAAATCCTGTACAACGAAGTGTTCTATATAAGGGTAAAACAGATTAAAATTCCATTCCTATTGGTGTACGCCCATTTAGTAAGGACCAGCGCCCAAAAGTGTGTAGGACACATATTTATTTTTCTGATTGTGCCAAAATTTGTAAATGGCAGAAAAAAGCAAATTGTGAAATGCTACCTAATTGCAGGCCACCAACCCCTTCTTCGGAAAACTAGAAGGGAGGGTTGCCAATTTTGCTCTAGCAGACCCACCACTATTAGAAGTTGCTGCTCAACATGGAGCTACAAAGTTTAACTTTATAACTGATACTGGTTCTTGCGTCTCAGTAATTCCCTTTGAATATGTAAATGGAATTGAAATAAAACCCTCACCTATTTCAGTATCTTCTTGCACTGGGAAGGTATAAAATGTCATGGTCAAGCAAGACTAGAAATTCAAATTCCTAGCTTAAGGCGTTCATTCATGTTGACTTTTATTATGGCTGATACTGTACATCCTTTGCTCGGCTTTGACTTTCTTATAAAATTTTGGTCTTTCCATTGATTGTAAAATGAGACTAATTATTGGCAGTACTACAGAAAGAAATGTCAATGTCCCCTTGTCTCGATCATCTGTTAATGTAGTTATTAATGAAGTCCAGATTCCTCTAACTATTGGTATATTGCTGAATGAGTGTCCACATATTAACTCTCCTCGTGATAATAAAGATGCAGCCCATTATGGAGTGTATAATGGAATAGAAACTGGTAGTAATCCTCCTATATTTGCAAAGACACGTCAGCTAAGTGAAGTCAAATTTAAATCTGCTCAAGAAAGATTCCGTGCAATCCAAAGATCGGACATCTTTGTCGCATCTGAAAGTGAGTGGAGTTTGCCTTTACGCTTCATCTTTAAGAGTAATGGTGAATACCGTCATGTGGTGATTCCAGAGCACTAAACTCCATTTCGATAATAGACCGATACCCTATTCCCAATATTAATTCTTTTTCATCTAAACTTGCCAATAAAATTTGTTTCTCAAAGATTGACTTAACTTCTACCTATCATCAGATTAGGGTTCACCCAGACGATGTCCCGAAAACAGCTATAACTACCTCTTTTGTTTTTTTTGAGTTTCATTATATGCCCTTTGGCCTCCGTAATGCGGCCGCAACTTTTCAAAGAGTAATGGATAAGATATTCTCAAACGTAACGTGTGTATTTATATACTTGGATGGTATATTGGTATTTTCAGATAATGAAGGTGCTCATTTAAGGGATCTTGAAATAGTATTTGATATCCTTAATAAGTATAATCTTAAAGCGTCTTTGAATAAATGTGTATTTTGTGTTAAAGAACTTGATTCTTTAGGATTCAGAGTTAGTGCTGATGGTCTTCGACCTATGTAATAAGCCATAGAAGTATTTAAGGCTTTATTCTACATGAATACAACTACAAGTATCTGCAAATGAAATAAACAATGGTAAGAGAATTATAAAATATAATTACAATTAGAAGGTATATAATGATAGAAAAAAATTAAAAACTACATTAAGAGAATATTACAACATTCACCCCTAGTGACAAGAAAATCACTATATCAAAGCATACAACATATATAATGGCTTATAGCAATAAGCGTATTATAGTACTAGAAAGCATACTATAAAAACAATCAAATACTGTAATTTACAAATCTAAGTGATTTGGAGGTCGACGTTGGCGTTCAGATATACGCAAACGTGCCGGTATCTCGTTTTCAGATGAGAGTGAAGGACGCTGAGTTCCCTGAGTCATTGGGACTAAAGTTTCAGGTCACCTGGCATCATTTGGTTGACTCGTTTCATTACTGTTGTATACTTGTCTGTTCACAATATCTACACTTTCAGCAACAGGAGAATTAAAATTATTAGTTCTGTGAGTAACATTCGGAATATCATTTGCTGAAGCCAGGTGTTGAGAGTTATCAGTCTTCTGAGTAATATTCTGAACATCATTTGCTGGAGCCAGGTGTCGAGATGATACTGTAGTTTCCTTGCCATTAGAGAAACGTTCGTGGGCATACCGAGGATTTGCTTCTATTAGTTCTGTCTATTCAACAATAGGGTCATACTTGGATTCTCTGACATGGTATTTGACTAGGACAAGACCCGGGGAAGAAAGCCAAGTTAGGAGAGAGTATCTGCTGGTTGACCAGCGTTGAAAAGCAAACAGGCACTCATGTGGAGTAGCATTAGTAGCCGTTGAAAGTAGAGTATGGATTGAATGTAGGGCATCCTGTAAAACAAGCTCCTAATGAGAAACAGGCAGACGTTTTGATTTTAGTGCAAGAGCAATAGATATCCAGATCACTCTATTGTAACTCTCGCACTGACCATTGCCTTGGGGATTATATGGAGTACTACGTCTAGTAGGAATCCATCGGCTGTTGAGAAAATGGTGGATGTCTGCTGACATAAACGAAGCTTCTCTATCAGCATGGATGTATGCAGCCATACCAAATATTGCAAACAATTGACTAAGACATCCGATAACAGTCCATGAACTCATATCAGGGCATGCAAATGGGAACCGAGAAAATTCGTCAATAACGGTCAGCAGATACTGATTCTTTGATGAGGATGGCAGTGGTCCTCTAAAATCAATATTAAGTCTTTCAAATGGAACTGTTGCTTAGATCAAATGAGATAATTCTGGTTGATTGCACTGTGGTTTACACTGAGCACAAACTGGACATGAGGAAGTTACCCTTTTTAACTCCTCCACAGAAAAAGGAAGGTTTTGCATCCTAACAAAATGCAACATTCTTGTTATGCCAGGGTGGCAGAGTGAATTATGTAAATTCAGTAAAGACTGTAACGCAAGATTTCATAAATGCATGGATATCAAGATTTGGAGTTCCTCTTCATGTTATTACTGATCACAGTTCTCAGTTTGAGAGTGAAATGTTTCAAGAACTCATCAGTTGTAGGATTCCATAGGTTAAGAATAACTGCTTATCATCCCCAATCTAATGGAATGATAGAGCATACTCATAGAACTATTAAATCCGTTCTCATGGCTAGAAAAGAAAATTGGGTACAATCCATACCTATTATACTTCTTGGTATTTGTAATACTCCTAATGAAAATGGATTTTCCCCATTCAGTGCTGTTGCTGGTACCTCACTTTTATTGCCAAAACTGACGGTAGGCACAAGCAGTACTAATACTAGTGATTTAACAAACCCATCTGTTAATATTTAGCCAAAGAAATATCCAACTTAGATGTAAGTGACTTAGCTAGTGATAGGTGCCATAGTTTTCCACAGACTTTTATTCCTAAAGATTTAGACACCTGTGATAAAGTTTGCTTACGAGTTGATAGAGTCAGGAAATCTTTGGAAGCCCCATACTCATGACCATATGTGGTTATTAAGCGCAAGCCTACACACTTTCTTATACAAATGTCTGATGACGTACATAGCTGTATTTTTATTGATCGCTTGAAAGCAGTAAGCAAACCTAATGCAATGTCTGAACCAAGCACTCTTGAACCACTAGAACATAGTCAAACACAGAGTGATTTTAATGATGATATTAACAATAATAGTGATAACCAAGGTTATGTCAATCTTGATTCTCAGAACATAGTTCCTCCTACAGTTGCAACATCATCCTCAGGTAGAAAAATAAGACTTAAGAGTAGTAATGATTATGTCTATTATTAGCTCCGCTTTTTGGGAGGGAAATATTGTAGAGAATATATATTTCATATGTGTTTTCTTTGTAACGAATTGTATAGTTATCTTTTGTCTCAGCGATTTTTTGTTTATGTTTTGATGAGTAAGCCTGCCATTTTATTTTTTAATAATATGTCGTGCAGCATGGTCAATAGATAAAGAAGATAAAATAATGTTTAGGACCAAGGAATATTAATAATAATACTCTTCTTCTTCATCTACATCTTTTCCCACTTGTATTTGGGGTCGATGTTTCTGGCCAGTTTTCTCCATTTGTTTCTGTCCCATACCTCATCACCCAACAAGCCTTTAGACCTCAGGTCGTCATTGATGCAATCCATCCACCTACGCTTTGGTCTCCCTCTCCTTCTCCTACCTTGTATATCCATTTCCATCACCCTCCTCCCAACATACTGTTCATCCCTCCTAACAACATGACCATACCATCTTAGTCTACTTTCTTGTATTTCATCTGATATTTCTCTAACTTTTGAGGTACCTCTAATTATCTCGTTTCTGATCGTATCACTTCTTGTCACCCCACACATCCATCTCAACATCCCCATCTCTGCCACATCCAGTTTTTTCTCTTGTGTCTTCTTTATTGCCCATGTCTCTGCTCCATACATCATCGCAGGTCTCACAACTGTCTTATGCACTTTACCCCTCAACTTAATCCCTATTTTCCTATCGCACAGCACCCTAGACACTTTCTTCCAGTTCTTCCATCCCGCTTGTATTCGGTGAGTTATTTCTGACTCTAGGTCACCATCCTCTGCTACTGTTGATCCCAAATACTTGAACTTTTCAATTCTTTTCAACACCTTCCCCTGCAAATTGACCTCCCCATCCTCATCATCTCTCAACCTCAAGTACTCTGTCTTCTTCCTGCCGATTTTCAGTCCTCTATCCTCCATCACTCTTCTCCACTCGTCAAGCATCTCCTCCACTACCTCTCGTCTGTTGCTACGCAGTACAATGTCATCTGCAAAGAGCATACACCATGGAGACTGATCTCTAATATCCTGGGATATTACATCCAAGACCAGATCAAATAGATATGGACTCAAAGCAGACCCTTGATGCAGACCAACATTTACTGAGAGACTCTTCGTCAAGCCCACACTGCTCTTAACATAAGCCTCTGCCCTCTCATACATATCTTGGATGATTCTTACATATTTCTAGGGGACTCCCTTTTCTCTAATACACCTCCACACCTCTTGACGTGGTACTCGATCATATGCCTATTCCAGGGCAATAAAGACCATATGCAGTCCTTTCTGTTTCTCCCTATGCTTTTCCATCATTTGTCTCAAGGCAAATATGGCATCCACTTTCCCTCTTCCAGGCATGAAGCCAAACTGTTCATCCCCAATCGTCGTTACCTCTCTGAGTCTCCTCTCTATAATCTTCTCCCATATATTCATAGTATGACGTAACAACTTTATATCTCTATGGTTTCCACACTCCTGAATGTTTCCCTTCCCTTTATAGATTGGGATGATTAAGCTTCCTCTCCACTCCTCTGTCATCTTTTCCTGACTACAGATCTTTTGCATTTAGTCCCACAAGATATCTATGCCTTCCTCTCCAAGACTCTTCCATACCTCCACTGGCATCTTATCAGGTCCTGCTGCCTTTCCATTTTTCATCTTCCTTACTGCCTACTCTACCTCTCTTCTAACCACTGTTGTTGTAACTGCTTGATTTGGAAGTCCATCTTCAAATACGGCTTATGGGTTCTCTTCATTTAGTAATCCTTCAAAATAAGTTTCCCATCTGCTTTTTATTTCATCCTCTTCTGCTAGAACTACTCCATAGTTATCCTTTATTTGTCTTACTTGGGTCAAGTCCTTGGTTGCAGCATCTCGGGCCTTGGCAATTCGTCATATTTTCCTCTCTCCTTCTGGTGTTTCCAGCTCTTCATAGACTTCATTCAATTTCTCTGCCTTTACTTTGCTACTGCTCTCCTTGCCTTCTTCTTTGCCTGCTTGTACTCTTCTTTATCCTGATAAATCTGCCTTTTTCTTAGCTTCTTTCTTGTTCTTCACCCATTCTTGCACTTCCTCATTCCACCACCATGACTCTTCATCATTTGGGGGTTTCCTTCCTGATGATTTTCCAAGTACCTCCTCACCAACCCTCAAAATCACCTTACTATTCTCTGTCCACCATTCTTGTACATCTTCATGCATCCTTATCGCTTCCAACAATTTTCCCTTAAACATAGCTCTCATCTCTGCATCTTTCAATCTCTACCACTTTATCTTTGTGTCCATCCTCGGCTTCTTGCTTTTCCTACATTTCCTGAGCCTGCAATCAGTTACTACTATCCTATGTTGCACTGCTACACTCTCCCCATTTATTACTTTACAGTTGCTAATCTCCTTCAGATGGTCTCTCATACACAACAATAGATCTATCTGGCTCTCCCTTCCACCACTACTGTATGTAATCAATCTGTTTTCTTTTTTTCGAAGAATGTGTTGACCAATGCCAGATCAAATGCCACTGCAAAATCAATCACTCTCTCCCCCCCCCTCATTTCTTGCACCCACCCCACAGCCCCCATGAACTCTACCTATCCCAGCCCTCCAAATTCCCAAGTGGCCATTTAGATCTCCTCCCAAAATTACCCTCTCCCTTATAGGAAATGTTCTAAGCTCCTGTCTATCTCCTCTCAAAATGCATCCTTCACCTCCGCTGTACAACCAGTTTGTGGGGCATAGGCACATACCACATTGACTACCGCTTCTCTCAGTCCCAGCTTTAAACTCATAATTCTGTCACTCCTTCTATTCACACCAAGTAAGCTTTCCTTCAGGTCTTTTGATAGTATTATTCTTACACCATTCCTCCCTCCCTCATTTGCTCCACTATAGAACAATTTGCAACCCTCACCCAGTTCCCTCGCCTTATTTCCTTTCCACCTGGTCTCCTGCACATACAGCACTCCAATTCTCCTCCTCTCCATCAGGTCCAGCAATTCTCGCCCCTTCCCAGTCATCGTCCCCACATTAAGAGTACCCACCCGCAGCACCATCTCTGACACTCTCCCTCGAGCTTGCCTCTTTAACCCAGCCCACCCATGACTGGGTAGCCCTTGCTGTCTTTCCGGAGGGGTCAGGCGAAGCCCCAACGCGTCACCTAAGGGGAACGCCCTAGTATGATGATTATTCTCGTTATCTGTACTGGCCATATTTTGGTTTTGGCAATTTTTTTTATGGCCGGATGCCTTTCCTGCCGCCAACCTTCCCCATCTACCCGGGCTTAGGACCGGCACCAAGTTGAGTCTGGCTTGCTCCCCTCAGTGGCTGGGTTAATATTAATAATAATACAATCTTGAAAATTAGAAAAACTCTAAATAGGGTGAGTAAATAAATATTTTATGAGTAAAATATTGTGCCTGAATAGTGATGAATATTAGCTATAATATGTAAATAAATGACCTTTTTCCTTTTTTTTGTATTGAATTGTCAAGCTATATTCTCATTTTTATAAACTATATAAATATTATAATCATGCTACCAGAATGTTAATAGTTTTATTCTTTTGGTTGCATGGTTTTTTCTATTATGTTCTGGTTTATATTAATATATTTGTAAAGGGTCAAAAGCTGTCTCTCAATCCACCCTCTACACACACACCCTAACAAACTCAGTCACCAAACGATTCAGTTTATTCTCAGTATGAGCCCCTAGTACTGCATCATCCGCAATTGATTCAATTTCCACAACCTTCCATACTCACTCACTAATTCCAATTCTCTATCTAGTACGCTTACATTTACTTCCTTTACAACTCCTTACATATACATATTAAATAACTATGGCGACACAACACAACATTGAAGTAACCCTACATTCACCTCAAAACAATCACTCATAACATTCCCGACTCTAAAACATACTCGACTATTCAAGTAAAAATTCTTCACCGCATTCAACAAACCTCCACTTATTCCATACAGTCACAGATCCCTCCATAACGCCTCTCTGTCAACCCTGTCATACACTTTCTGTAAGTCCATAAAAGCCCAAAAAGTGTTCCTACCTTACTCCAAGAACTTCTCACACACTTTTCTTACCACAAACACCTGATCCACACATCCTCTCACTCTCCTGAACCCACACTGTTCTTCTCCAATCCTAATTCTCTCGATTAACACTCTTCCTTAAACATTACCAACTACACACAACAAACTAATTCCTCTAAAACTACTACACCCATACTTATCTCCTTTTTCTAAACTACACATGCACTCCGCAAATCAACCGGGACCTTCCCTTAAAAGATACATACATTCAACAGCTAACCATCCATACTACTAATGCCTTTCACATTTTGACAAGCATTCTACATGACTCCCATCTATCTCTGGTTCTTTACCTGCTTTCTTTGCTCTCATTACCAAATGTTCCTCCTCTTTTGTTATTTCTCTATCATACTCATCACCTAACATTGGCATTCTCCATTCATTTCTCACAGCTACAATCTTTGCCACTCTATCATCTTCCTCATTAACCAGTTCCTTGAAATACTTAGCCCATCTCTCTTTCTCACCTTAATTTTGTCTACTAGCAATGGCTCATCTGCTCCTTTCACCCTCTCCTCCCTACTAGACTCACCTCTCCTAACTCTTTTCACGTTGGTTGGTAGGATGGGATAGGATAGGTGGGGGAAGAACAGTGACGGCGTCGAGTGAACTCTCTTAGCCCTATTCAGGGTGTCATCACCGAAGAGAGGGGGGATATAGGATGGGAAGGATTGGGGGGATAAGCACAAAATTTAAAGAGGGAAGAGATAAATAGAGAGGGGCAGACCCTCGTGCTAAGTTTTGGTTAAAATTATAATTTAATTGTAGCTTAACATGACTCCCTTTAGTTATTATTTAAATGTTTGTATTCTTGATGAGCACTGCTATTATTTAGTTGATTAGTATAAATGCTATATACACACAGACACATCCATACTTGTGCCCCTATATGCATATTTATATATCAATACATACACACACACTCACACACATGTATATACGTTTTTTCCTTTTTTTTTTAAACCTAGTTTGTTTATATTTTGATAGCATTTGTTAAGAGAAGTTTAGTGGGAGAGATAGATCAGCATGGATTTTTATTTACAGATTATTTACATGCTTTTTATACACTATTTACATATTATTATTTTTATATTTTTAAATTCTTTTGCCCGTGTACATCCACATATGCATATGCATATCCAGATGTACACGTGCAATATTTAGGAATTTATAGGGAGTTCTCGAGTTTTGCTTTATCTGGTATATACAGGTTCTGGTGGATTTCCTGATAATATTGGGGAAATTCTTTTCCACCAGGAATGGTCACTGTTTCTTTCGTTATTTAAAATGTTTGTTTCTTGGAATAATTCTTGAAAGTCGATTTCCATTTTTCCCCAGGTTTTAGATGCCAATTTAAATAAATACTTATTCAATGCCTCGACTTTAAGGTTCTTGTGAATCTCTTCCATTCTCTCTATGTATGGTGGTGTTTCAGAGAGAATTCTTCTTAAATATATATTCTGGATGGCTTGGAGTTTTAAAAGGTTAAATTTCGATAATATGCACATCGGTATTGGAGGGTATATTAATATAGGTCTTATTAAAGTTTTGTATAAGGTGACTCTATTTTTGGTGTTGAGCAGGTTAAATCTTTTTAGCTTCGTTGATATCATTTTACTCTGTATTAATCAATTGTTCATGTGTGGTTTTAACCCTGTTCTGTTAAAAGTTAAGCCCAGGGTTTTCAGTCTATTGGAGAAGTTTATTCTATTATTATTAATTATTACATCAGATGGTTTATAAGCTGAAATAGATAAAAGTTGGAATTTGTTAATATTGGTTTTAATTTTCCATTTTTTCTCGTAGTCATTTATTTTAATTATTTCCCGTTGTGTTTTTCTTGCTAAAAAAATCTTATTATGGTCAGTAATTATTTGAGTGACGTCGTCAGCGAATATAATTGTTGAGCATCCTATTTCTGGTTTTGGTATATCTCTCGTGAATATAGCATAGAGAAGTGGACTCAGATTCGATCCTTGGGGAACACCTGCTCTGAGGTCGAATTGAGTTCCCATGTGTTCGTTTATTTTGATAACTGATCTTCTGTTAGATATAAAGTCTGATAGAATTTGTGTTATTAATGGGGGTAACTGAAGTTCTATAATCTTATATCTGAGTCCATCTCTCCATACTTTGTCAAAAGCAGAGGAGACGTCTCTGCTCAAAACATTGCACTTTTTCTTGAGCCTTTGTGAGATGGCTATTTTCTCGTATATATA
>JAXCGZ010017706.1:2500-44733 GCA_037179515.1 Halocaridina rubra | reverse complement strand
ATGCAGTCAAATATACACATACATATGCACACACGTATATGCATATACATATACATATACACATACACCCACATACCTACATACATGAGAATCTCCTTATATATGCATGCACATGCACACACACACACATATCTATTTATGAAGAAAAGGTATGACATAGAGATAAGAGAAAGGTTCATTGTAGTAAGAAGGGTGTGATTAATTAGAAAGAAAGAAAAACTTAAAGAATAGAAAGTTGGAAGAGTGATATCTGCATCTAATTATCTGCAGTGTTAAGGAATTTTACCTGCTCAAGTATGAGGGCTTTACCTTTGTCTTTAGCAGCACGTGATATTCGGGTTCTTTGAGCTATTTCCTTGTCACTGCCGTTATCATTTTGAGATGATATAGGACAAACCTTAAATGATTCATTTGTCATGTTTTCAAGCTGAATCATTAATGTGGCTACTTGCTCTTTTAAGTTTTTGAGCATCTTTTCATAGGAGTTATTTTTGCACTGTGGTTCTCAGTCGTTATCTCTGATAGGTTGTTCATTCACTGCTACAATTTGTTCATTCACTGCGATGATTTGCTCCTTCACTGCTACAATTTGTACCTGAACTGCTTCATCTGTAGTTGTCAGTGATGATTCACCCTCGGCAGAGCCTGTATCTTGGCTCTCCGAGGTGATACTATCTTCATTCTGTTGGGAACAGTTATGCTCCCACATATTTTCGGTGACTGTGCCACATCGTGAGGAAGTCCGGGACCGAGGAGTTGTTGTGATGGGCCCAGCAGTCTCTGCTGAACATTTTTGATAAGTGTGCCCCTTCTGGCAATAGAGGGAGAGCTGGATGTTGGCTGAAGATTTTTCTTGCACTTTGAGGATAGGGGAATCTTTAATCCCTGGAAGAAGGACGAGTTCTTCTGGAGGATTGACTTCAATTGATTTCCACATCATCTTTAGAGTTGAAGATTCTTTTCCATCATACTTTAAGCATTGTAGGCTTTCGATGTATTTTCCATCTTCATTTTCTAAGAGGGAGTGCAGTCGTTCTTTATTCCAATAAGTAGAAACTATTTAATGAAAAATATTCTAAGAGGTGGCTTATCCTTTGACACGAATTGGAGCCCCCCATGCACACCCCTTTGCAGTTCTTCAATAAGACGCTTGTTTTTCCTCATGACATATAGATGATTAAATCACCATTTGCTTTGGTTGGGAATGCTCAGCGAATGACAGTGAATGGGAAGGAATATATTCCTCCATTGAAATTTCTCCTCGAGAGATATACCTTCTGGAAAGATTAGAAGGTGAAAATCCTTCCTTGGGAACACAGACCTAGGTTTGATACCTCTGTCTTTGGCCAGTACCTTCGTTGAGGAACGTGTTCCCCTTTCAGGTGGGGGGGTAGCCATAAGAAGAGTATTCGGTGATGGGGGTGTAAGGAGGGGTGGTCAAATTCAGAGCTTGGTGTCGTGTTCAAGTATATGCCTCTCTTGTGCTGAGCATATCAGACTGGTGTGTGTGTGTATGTGTGTGTGTGTGTAAGTATTTTAACACACACAATGATGCACTGGTAGGGAGGTATGAGATTCCCTCTCACACTCACTATGGGATATGTTCTTTACCACAGCCATAACGGTCAGAAACCCAGTAAATTGAGTCGGAATATTCTTTCTTTAAAGTATATTTTTCAAAAACGTTATTTCACTCGATATTTATTTATTTATTTATTTATTTTATTTTTATTATTTATATATATAGATTTATATATTTATATATATATATATATAAAACTATGTTTGTATACAATATAATTGTCACTCCCACTTCTTTCTGTCCTTTCCAAAACAAAAGGACCCTGTTTTAAAGTGATATATATATATATATATATATATATATATATATATATATATATATATATATATATATATATATATATATATATATATATATATATATATATATATATATATATATATATATATATATATATATATATATATATATATATATATATATATATATAAAAATATATATATATATATATATATATATATATATATATATATATATATATATATATATATATATATATATCTTTAAGCTTAAGCTTTAAGCTTAAGCTTAAACCTTAAGCTTAAAACTTAAAGCCTTAAGATAAAGCTTTAAGCTTAAAGCTTAAAGCTTAAGCCTAAAGATTTTGCTTCAATCTTAATCTTTTAGCTTTAAGCTTAAGCTTAAAGCTTAAATCTTTAAGCTGAAGCTTTGAGCTTAAGCTCTAAGTTTAAGTTTAATCTTAATCTTAAAGCTTAAGCCCTAAGGTTTGAGCTTAAGCTTTAAGCTTTAAGATAAAAGCTTAATCTTAAAGCATTAAGCTTTAAGCTTAATTGTTAATCTTAAAGCTTCAGCTTAAAGCTTAAAGTTCAAATTTAAAGCTTAAATTTGAGCTCAAGCTTGAAGATTAAGCTTAAAGCTTAAGCTTAATGCTTCAGCTTAAATATTTAAGCTTTAAGTGTAAACTTAAAGCTAGAAGCTTAAGATTGAAGATAAAGCTTTAATCTTAAGCTTTAACCTTAAAGCTTATTCTTAAAGCTTTAAGCTAAAATCTTAAGCTTTAAGCTTAAGCTTAAACCTTAAGATTTACAGTTAAGCTTAAAGCTTAAAGCTTAAGCTTAAAACTTAAAGCTTTAAGCTCAAGCTTTAAGCTTAAGCTTTAAGCTTAAAGCTCAAAGCTTAACCTCAAAGCTTGAGTTTAAAGCTTAAACTTAAAGCTTAAGTATAAAGCTTAATCTTAAAGCTTAAAGCTTAAGCTTAAAGTTTAATCTTCAAGCTTAAGCTTCAAGCTTTAAGCTTAAGCTTTAAGGTTAAGATTAAAGGTAAATCTTTAATCTTAAATGCTAAACTTTGAGCTTAAGGTTTAAGCTTTAAGCTTAAGGCTTAAGCTTGATGCTTAAAGCTTAAAGATTTAAGCTCAAGCTATAAGCTTAAGCTTTAAGATTAAAGTTTAAGCTTAAAGCTTGAAGCTAAAGCTTGAAACATAAGATTTAAGCTCAAGCTTGAAGCTTAAGCTTAAAGCTTAAGTTTAAAGCTTCAGCTTAAAGATTTAAGCTTTAAGCTTAAGCTTAATGGTAAAAGTTTAAGATTGAAGGTAAAGCTTTAAGCTTGAGCTATTAGCATTAAGCTTAAAGCTTAAAATTTAAGTTTTAACTTTAACTTTAAGCTTAAGCTTAAGCTTAAAGCTTAAATTTAAAAATTAAGCTTAAGCCTAAAACTTAAAGCTTAAGCTTTAAGCATAAAGCTTAAGCCCAAAGCTTTAAGCTTAGGCTTTAAGTTTTAAGCTTAAAGCTTAAGCTTAACACTTAAAACTTTAGCTTAAAGCTTAAGCTTAAAGCTTAAGCATAATAGTTAATCTTAAAGTGCAAGCTTAAGCTTAAAGCTTAAGCTTAAAGATTAAGCTTACAGTTTAAGCTTTAAACTTAAGATTTCAGCTTTAAGCTTAGGTTTAAAGCTTAAGCTTAAAACTTAAGGTTAAAGCTTAAACTTAAGATTGAAGCTAAAGCTTTAAGCAAAAGCTTTAAGCTTAATCTTTAAGCTTAAAGCTTAATCTTAAAGCTTAAGCTTAAAGCTTAAGCCTAAAGCTTAAAGCTTTAAGCTCAAGCTTTAAACTCAAGCTTTAAGCTTTAAGCATAAAGCTTAAGCTTAAAGCTTCATCTTAAATCTCTAAGTTTTAAGCTTAAGATTTAAGCCTTAAGCTTAAGCTTAAAGCTTAAGCTTGAAGCTTAAAGCCTTAAGATTAAGCTTTAAGCTTAAAGCTTAAGCTAAAAGCTTTAGCTTCAATCTTAATCTTTTAGCTTTATGTTTCAGCTTAAAGCTTAAATCTTTAAGCTTAAGTTTTAAGCTTAAACTTTAAGCTTAATCTTCAAGCTTGAGATTAAATCTTAAGTTTTAAACTTAAACTTTAAGCTATAAGCTTAAGCTTTAAGCTTAAAGATTAAGCTTGAAGCTTAAAGCTTTAAGAATAAGCTTTTAACTTAAAGGTTAAAGCTTAAGCTCAAACATTAGGGCTTAAGCTTTAAGATTAAGCTTAATCTTAAGCTTAAGCTTAAAGCTTGAGCTCAAAGCTTCAAGCTTTAAGCTTAAGCTTCAAGCTTAAAGCTTAAACTTAAGCTTTAAGCTTAAAGCTTAAACTGAAAGCCTAAGCTTGAAGCTTAAAGCTTTAAGATTAAGCTTTAAATTTAAAGCTTAAATTAGAAGCTCAAATTTTAGCATTTAAGATTTATATTAAGTTTAAGATTTAAGATTAAGCTTAAGATTAAGCTTAATCTTAAGCCTAAAGCTTAAAGCTTAAGCTTAAAACTTAAAGCTTTAAGCTCAAGCTTTAAACTTAAGCTTTATGCTTAAAGCTTAAAGCTAAAAGCTTAAGATTGAAGCTAAAGCTTTAAGCTTAAGCTTCAAGCTTAAGGTTTAACTTAAAGCTTTATCTTAAAGCTTAAGCTTAAAGCTTAAGCCTAAAGCTTAAAGCTTTAAGCTCATGTTTTAAGCTTAAGCTTTAAGCTTTAAGTGTAAAGCTTAAGCTTAAAGCTTGAGCATAAAGCTTTAAGTTTTAAGCTTAGGCTTCAAGCTTTCATCTTAAGATTATGCTTAATCTTAAAGCTTAAGCTCTAAGGTTTAAGCTTAAGCTTTAACCTTTAAGTTAAAAGCTTAATCTTAAAGCTTTAAGCTTTAAGCTTAATCTTTAAGCTTAAAGCTTAAGCTTATAGCTTAAAGTTTAAGTTTAAAACTTAAGATTTAAGTTCAAGCTTGAAGATTAAGTTTAAAGCTTAAGCTTAAAGCTTCAGCTTAAAGATTTAAGCTTTAAGCTTAAACTTGAAGCTAAAAGCTTAAGATTGAATTTAAAGCTTTAAACTTAAGTTTTAAGCTTAAGGCTTATTCTTAAGGCTATAAGCTTTAAGCTTAAGCTTTAAGCTTAAGCTTAAAGCTTAAAGCTTAAGCTTAAAACTTAAAGCTTTAAGCTCAAGCTTTAAGCTTAAACTTTATGCTTAAAGCTTAAAACTTAAGCTTAAAGCTTGAGCTTAAAGCTTTAAGCTTTAGACTTAAGCTTTAAGCTTAAGCTTTAAGATTAAGATTTAAGCTTAAAGTTTAAGCTTAAAGCTTAAGCTTAAAGCTTAAGCTTCAATCTTAAGCTTTTAGCTTTAAGCTTAAGCTTATGCTTAAAGCTTAAATCTTTAAGCTGAAGCTTTAAGCTTAAGCTTTTTCTTAAGCTTTAAGCTTCAGCTTCAAGCTTGAGTTTAAATCTTAAGCTTCAAACTTAAACTTTTAGCTTTAAGCTTAAGCTTTAAGCTTTAAGCTTTAAGCTTAAATCTTAAGCTTAAAGCTTAAGCTTAAAGCTTTAGCTTTAATCTTAAGCTTTTAGCTTAAAGCTGAAGCTTAAAGCTTAAATCTTTATGCTAAAGCTTCAAGCTTAAGCCTTAAGCTTAAGCTTTAAGCTTAAGCTTAAATCTCAGTTTCAAACTTAAACTTTAAGCTATAAGCTTAAATTTTAAGCTTAAAGCTTAATCTTTAAGCTTAAAGCTTAAGCTTGAAACTTAAAATTAAAGCTCAAGCTTGAAGCTTAAGCTTAAAGCTTAAGCTTAAAACTTCAGCTTAAAGATGTAAGCTTTAAGCTTAAGCTTAAAGCTAAAAGCTTTAGAATGAAGCTAAAGCTTTAAGCTTAAACAATAAGCTTTAAGTTTAAAGCTTAAAATTTAAGCTTTAGCCTAAAACTTAAGCTTAAGCTTTAAGCTTAAGCTTAAGCTTTAAGCTTAACCTTAAGTTTAAAGTCTATGCTTAAGCTTTAAGCTTAAGGCTTCAGCTTAAATTTTGAGCTTAAAGCTTTAAGCTTTAAACTTTAAGCTCAAGCTTAACTTGAAGCTTAAATCTTTAAGATTAAGCTTTAAGCTTAAAGCTTAAAGCTAAAGCTCAAAGTTTAGTATTTAAGATTAAAGATTAAGCTTTAATCTTATCCTTAAAGCTTAAGCTTAAAGCTTGAAGCTTAAGCATTAAGGTTAAACTATAAGGTTAAGCTTTAAGTTTTAAGATTAAGCTTCAAGCTTAAGCTTTAAGTTTAAGCTTTAAGTTTAAGCTTTAAGCTTTCAGCTTAAAGCTGATGCTTAAGCTTTAAATTTTATCTTAAAGCTTAAGCTCAAGCTTTAAGCTTAAGTTTTAAGCTTAAGATTAAAGCTTAATCTTAATTCTTAAACACTAAACTCTGAGCTTAAGCTTTAAGCTTAAAGCTTAATCTTAAGTCTTTAGCTTAAAGCTTAAGCTTAACAATTCAGCTTAAAAATTTTAGCATTAAGCTTAAGCTTAAAGCTAAAATCTTAAGATTGAAGCTAAAGCTTTAAGCTTAAAGCTTAGTCTTAAATCTTTAAGCTTTAAGCTTAAGCTTTAAGCTTTAAGCATTAGTTAAAAACTTATGCTTAAAGCTTTAAGATTAAGCTTTAGGCTTAAAGCTTAAACTAAAGCTTTAACCTTTAATCTTAAAGCTTAAGCTAAAAGCTTAAGCTTTAAGCTCAAACCTAAAGCTTAAGCTTTAAGCTTAAGCTTCATGCATAAGCTTTAAGCTTAAAGTTTAAGCTTAAAGCTTTAAGCTTAAGCTTTAAGCTTAAAGCTCAAAGCTTAAGCTCAAAGCTTGAGTTTAAAGCTTAAACTTAAAGCTTAAGCATAAAACTTAATCTTAAAGCTTAAAGCTTAACCTTAAAGTTTAATCTTCAAGCTTAAGCTTCAAGCTTTAAGCTTAAGCTTTAAGGTTAAGATTAAAGGTAAATCTTTAATCCTAAATGCTAAACTTTGAGCTTCACGTTTAAGCTTTAAGCTTAAGGCTTAAGCTTGATGCTTAAAGCTTAAAGATTTAAGCTCAAGCTATAAGCTTAAGCTTTAAGATTAAAGTTTAAGCTTAAAGCTTGAAGCTAAAGCCTGAAACTTAAGATTTAAGCTCAAGCTTGAAGCTTAAGCTTAAAGCTTAAGTTAAAAGCTTCAGCTTAAAGATTTAAGCTTTAAGCTTAAGCTTAATGGTAAAAGTTTAAGATTGAAGGTAAAGCTTTAAGCTTGAGCTATTAGCATTAAGCTTAAAGCTTAAAATTTAAGCTTTAACTTTAACTTTAAGCTTAAGCTTAAGCTTAAAGCTTAAATTTAAAAATTAAGCTTAAGCCTAAAACTTAAAGCTTAAGCTTTAAGCATAAAGCTTAAGCCCAAAGCTTTAAGCTTAGGCTTTAAGTTTTAAGCTTAAAGCTTAAGCTTAACACTTAAAACTTTAGCTTAAAGCTTAAGCTTAAAGCTTAAGCATAAAGGTTAATCTTAAAGTGCAAGCTTAAGCTTAAAGCTTAAGCTTAAAGATTAAGCTCAAAGCTTGAGTTTAAAGCTTAAACTTAAAGCTTAAGCATAAAACTTATTTAAGCTTTAAGCTTAAGCTTTCAGCTTTAAGCTTAGGTTTAAAGCTTAAGCTTAAAACTTAAGGTTAAAGCTTAAACTTAAGATTGAAGCTAAAGCTTTAAGCAAAAGCTTTAAGCTTAATCTTTAAGCTTAAAGCTTAATCTTAAAGCTTAAGCTTAAAGCTTAAGCCTAAAGTTTAAAGCTTTAAGCTCAAGCTTTAAACTCAAGCTTTAAGCTTTAAGCATAAAGCTTAAACTTAAAGCTTGATCTTAAATCTCTAAGTTTTAAGCTTAAGATTTAAGCCTTAAGCTTAAGCTTAAAGCTTAATCTTGAAGCTTAAAGCCTTAAGATTAAGCTTTAAGCTTAAAGCTTAAGCTAATAGCTTTAGCTTCAATCTTAATCTTTTAGCTTAAGTTTTAAGCTTAAACTTTAAGCTTAATCTTCAAGCTTGAGATTAAATCTTAAGTTTTAAACTTAAACTTTAAGCTATAAGCTTAAGCTTTAAGCTTAAAGATTAAGCTTGAAGCTTAAAGCTTTAAGAATAAGCTTTTAACTTAAAGGTTAAAGCTTAAGCTCAAACATTAGGGCTTAAGCTTTAAGATTAAGCTTAATCTTAAGCTTAAGCTTAAAGCTTGAGCTCAAAGCTTCAAGCTTTAAGCTTAAGCTTCAAGCTTAAAGCTTAAACTTAAGCTTTAAGCTTAAAGCTTAAACTGAAAGCCTAAGCTTGAAGCTTAAAGCTTTAAGATTAAGCTTTAAATTTAAAGCTTAAATTAGAAGCTCAAATTTTAGCATTTAAGATTTATATTAAGTTTAAGATTTAAGATTAAGCTTAAGATTAAGCTTAATCTTAAGCCTAAAGCTTAAAGCTTAAGCTTAAAACTTAAAGCTTTAAGCTCAAGCTTTAAGCTTAAGCTTTATGCTTAAAGCTTAAAGCTAAAAGCTTAAGATTGAAGCTAAAGCTTTAAGCTTAAGCTTCAAGCTTAAGGTTTAACTTAAAGCTTTATCTTAAAGCTTAAGCTTAAAGCTTAAGCCTAAAGCTTAAAGCTTTAAGCTCATGTTTTAAGCTTAAGCTTTAAGCTTTAAGTGTAAAGCTTAAGCTTAAAGCTTGAGCTTAAAGCTTTAAGTTTTAAGCTTAGGCTTCAAGCTTTCATCTTAAGATTATGCTTAATCTTAAAGCTTAAGCTCTAAGGTTTAAGCTTAAGCTTTAACCTTTAAGTTAAAAGCTTAATCTTAAAGCTTTAAGCTTTAAGCTTAATCTTTAAGCTTAAAGCTTAAGCTTATAGCTTAAAGTTTAAGTTTAAAACTTAAGATTTAAGTTCAAGCTTGAAGATTAAGTTTAAAGCTTAAGCTTAAAGCTTCAGCTTAAAGATTTAAGCTTTAAGCTTAAACTTGAAGCTAAAAGCTTAAGATTGAATTTAAAGCTTTAAACTTAAGCTTTAAGCTTAAGGCTTATTCTTAAGGCTATAAGCTTTAAGCTTAAGCTTTAAGCTTAAGCTTAAAGCTTAAAGCTTAAGCTTAAAACTTAAAGCTTTAAGCTCAAGCTTTAAGCTTAAACTTTATGCTTAAAGCTTAAAACATAAGCTTAAAGCTTGAGCTTAAAGCTTTAAGCTTTAGACTTAAGCTTTAAGCTTAAGCTTTAAGATTAAGGATTAAGCTTAAAGTTTAAGCTTAAAGCTTAAGCTTAAAGCTTAAGCTTCAATCTTAAGCTTTTAGCTTTAAGCTTAAGCTTATGCTTAAAGCTTAAATCTTTAAGCTGAAGCTTTAAGCTTAAGCTTTTTCTTAAGCTTTAAGCTTCAGCTTCAAGCTTGAGTTTAAATCTTAAGCTTCAAACTTAAACTTTTAGCTTTAAGCTTAAGCTTTAAGCTTTAAGCTTTAAGCTTAAATCTTAAGCTTAAAGCTTAAGCTTAAAGCTTTAGCTTTAATCTTAAGCTTTTAGCTTTAAGCTGAAGCTTAAAGCTTAAATCTTTATGCTAAAGCTTCAAGCTTAAGCCTTAAGCTTAAGCTTTAAGCTTAAGCTTAAATCTCAGTTTCAAACTTAAACTTTAAGCAATAAGCTTAAATTTTAAGCTTAAAGCTTAATCTTTAAGCTTAAAGCTTAAGCTTGAAACTTAAAATTAAAGCTCAAGCTTGAAGCTTAAGCTTAAAGCTTAAGCTTAAAACTTCAGCTTAAAGATGTAAGCTTTAAGCTTAAGCTTAAAGCTAAAAGCTTTAGAATGAAGCTAAAGCTTTAAGCTTAAACTATAAGCTTTAAGTTTAAAGCTTAAAATTTAAGCTTTAGCCTAAAACTTAAGCTTAAGCTTTAAGCTTAAGCTTAAGCTTTAAGCTTAACCTTAAGTTTAAAGTCTATGCTTAAGCTTTAAGCTTAAGGCTTCAGCTTAAATTTTGAGCTTAAAGCTTTAAGCTTTAAACTTTAAGCTCAAGCTTAACTTGAAGCTTAAATCTTTAAGATTAAGCTTTAAGCTTAAAGCTTAAAGCTAAAGCTCAAAGTTTAGTATTTAAGATTAAAGATTAAGCTTTAATCTTATCCTTAAAGCTTAAGCTTAAAGCTTGAAGCTTAAGCATTAAGGTTAAACTATAAGGTTAAGCTTTAAGTTTTAAGATTAAGCTTCAAGCTTAAGCTTTAAGTTTAAGCTTTAAGTTTAAGCTTTAAGCTTTCAGCTTAAAGCTGAAGCTTAAGCTTTAAATTTTATCTTAAAGCTTAAGCTCAAGCTTTAAGCTTAAGTTTTAAGCTTAAGATTAAAGCTTAATCTTAATTCTTAAACACTAAACTCTGAGCTTAAGCTTTAAGCTTAAAGCTTAATCTTAAGGCTTTAGCTTAAAGCTTAAGCTTAACAATTCAGCTTAAAAATTTTAGCATTAAGCTTAAGCTTAAAGCTAAAATCTTAAGATTGAAGCTAAAGCTTTAAGCTTAAAGCTTAGTCTTAAATCTTTAAGCTTTAAGCTTAAGCTTTAAGCTTTAAGCATTAGTTAAAAACTTATGCTTAAAGCTTTAAGATTAAGCTTTAGGCTTAAAGCTTAAACTAAAGCTTTAACCTTTAATCTTAAAGCTTAAGCTAAAAGCTTAAGCTTTAAGCTCAAACCTAAAGCTTAAGCTTTAAGCTTAAGCTTCATGCATAAGCTTTAAGCTTAAAGTTTAAGCTTAAAGCTTTAAGCTTAAGCTTTAAGCTTAAAGCTCAAAGCTTAAGCTCAAAGCTTGAGTTTAAAGCTTAAACTTAAAGCTTAAGCATAAAACTTAATCTTAAAGCTTAAAGCTTAACCTTAAAGTTTAATCTTCAAACTTAAGCTTCAAGCTTTAAGCTTATGCTTTAAGGTTAAGATTAAAGGTAAATCTTTAATCCTAAATGCTAAACTTTGAGCTTAACGTTTAAGCTTTAAGCTTAAGGCTTAAGCTTGATGCTTAAAGCTTAAAGATTTAAGCTCAAGCTATAAGCTTAAGCTTTAAGATTAAAGTTTAAGCTTAAAGCTTGAAGCTAAAGCCTGAAACTTAAGATTTAAGCTCAAGCTTGAAGCTTAAGCTTAAAGCTTAAGTTAAAAGCTTCAGCTTAAAGATTTAAGCTTTAAGCTAAAGCTTAATGGTAAAAGTTTAAGATTGAAGGTAAAGCTTTAAGCTTGAGCTATTAGCATTAAGCTTAAAGCTTAAAATTTAAGCTTTAACTTTAACTTTAAGCTTAAGCTTAAGCTTAAAGCTTAAATTTAAAAATTAAGCTTAAGCCTAAAACTTAAAGCTTAAGCTTTAAGCATAAAGCTTAAGCCCAAAGCTTTAAGCTTAGGCTTTAAGTTTTAAGCTTAAAGCTTAAGCTTAACACTTAAAACTATAGCTTAAAGCTTAAGCATAAAGGTTAATCTTAAAGTGCAAGCTTAAGCTTAAAACTTAAGCTTAAAGATTAAGCTTACAGTTTAAGCTTTAAACTTTAGCTTTCAGCTTTAAGCTTAGGTTTAAAGCTTAAGCTTAAAACTTAAGGTTAAAGCTTAAACTTAAGCTTTAGTTTAAAGCTTAGTTTTTAAGATTTAAGATTAAGCTTAAGATTTAAGAATAAGCTTAAGATTAAGCTTAAGCTTAAAGCTTAAAGCTTTAAGCTGAAGCTTTACACTTAAGCTTTAAGCTTAAGCTTACAGCTAAAAGCTTAAGATTGAAGCTAAAGCTTTATGCAAAAGCTTTAAGCAAAAGCTTTAAGCTTAATCTTTAAGCTTAAAGCTTAATCTTAAAGCTTAAGCTTAAAGCTTAACCCTAAAGCTTAAAGCTTTAAGCTCAAGCTTTAAACTCAAGCTTTAAGCTTTAAGCATAAAGCTTAAGCTTAAAGCTTGATCTTAAAGCTCTAAGTTTTAAGCTTAAGATTTAAGCCTTAAGCTTAAGCTTAAAGCTTAAGCTTGAAGCTTAAAGCCTCAAGATTAAGCTTTAAGCTTAAAGCTTAAGCTAAAAGCTTTAGCTTCAATCTTAATCTTTTAGCTTTACGTTTCAGCTTAAAGCTTAAATCTTTAAGCTTAAGTTTTAAGCTTAAACTTTAAGCTTAATCTTCAAGCTTGAGATTAAATCTTAAGTTTTAAACTTAAACTTTAAGCTATAAGCTTAAGCTTTAAGCTTAAAGATTAAGCTTAAAGCTTAAAGCTTTAAGAATAAGCATTTAACTTAAAGGTTAAAGCTTAAGCTCAAACATTAGGGCTTAAGCTTTAAGATTAAGCTTAAACTTAAGCATAAGCTTAAAGCTTGAGCTCAAAGCTTCAAGCTTTAAGCTTAAGCTTCAAGCTTAAAGCTTAAACTTAAGCTTTAAGCTTAAAGCTTAAACTGAAAGCCTAAGCTTGAAGCTTAAAGCTTTAAGATTAAGCTTTAAATTTAAAGCTTAAATTAGAAGCTCAAATTTTAGCATTTAAGATTTAAGATTAAGTTTAAGATTTAAGATTAAACTTAAGCTTAAAGCTTAAGCTTGAAGCTTAAAGCCTTAAGATTAAGCTTTAAGCTTAAAGCTTAAGCTAAAAGCTTTAGCTTCAATCTTAATCTTTTAGCTTTACGTTTCAGCTTATAGCTTAAATCTTTAAGCTTAAGTTTTTAGCTTAAACTTTAAGCTTTATCTTCAAGCTTGAGATTAAATCTTAAGTTTTAAACTTAAACTTTAAGCTATAAGCTTAAGCTTTAAGCTTAAATATTAAGCTTAAAGCTTAAAGCTTTAAGAATAAGCTTTTAACTTAAAGGTTAAAGCTTAAGCTCAAACATTAGGGCTTAAGCTTTAAGATTAAGCTTAAACTTAAGCTTAAGCTTAAAGCTTGAGCTCAAAGCTTCAAGCTTTAAGCTTAAGCTTCAAGCTTAAAGCTTAAACTTAAGCTTTAAGCTTAAAGCTTAAACTGAAAGCCTAAGCTTGAAGCTTAAAGCTTTAACATTAAGGTTTAAATTTAAAGCTTAAATTAGAAGCTCAAATTTTAGCATTTTAGATTTAAGATTAAGTTTAAGATTTAAGATTAAGCTTAAGATTAAGCTTAATCTTAAGCCTAAAGCTTAAAGCTTAAGCTTAAAACTTAAAGCTTTAAGCTCAAGCTTTAAGCTTAAGCTTTACGCTTAAAGCTTAAAGCTAAAAGCTTAAGATTGAAGCTAAAGCATTAAGCTTAAGCTTGAAGCTTAAGGTTTAACTTAAAGCTTAAGCTTAAAGCTTAAGCCTAAAGCTTAAAGCTTTAAGCTCATGTTTTAAGCTTAAGCTTTAAGCTTTAAGTGTAAAGCTTAAGCTTAAAGCTTGAGCTTAAAGCTTTAAGTTTAAAGCTTAGGCTTCAAGCTTTCATCTTAAGATTATGCTTAATCTTAAAGCTTAAGCTCTAAGGTTTAAGCTTAAGCTTTAACCTTTAAGTTAAAAGCTTAATCTTAAAGCTTTAAGCTTTAAGCTTAATCTTTAAGATTAAAGCTTAAGCTTATAGCTTAAAGTTTAAGTTTAAAACTTAAGATTTAAGTTCAAGCTTGAAGATTAAGTTTAAAACTTAAGCTTAAAGCTTCAGCTTAAAGATTTAAGCTTTAAGCTTAAACTTGAAGCTAAAAGCTTAAGATTGAATTTAAAGCTTTAAACTTAAGCTTTAAGCTTAAAGCTTATTCTTAAGGCTATAAGCTTTAAGCTTAAGCTTTAAGCTTAAGCTTAAAGCTTAAAGCTTAAGCTTAAAACTTAAAGCTTTAAGCTCAAGCTTTAAGCTTAAACTTTATGCTTAAAGCTTAAAGCTTAAGCTTAAAGCTTGAGCTTAAAGCTTTAAGCTTTAGACTTAAGCTTTAAGCTTAAGCTTAAAGATTAAGATTTAAGCTTGAAGCTTAAGCTTAAAGCTTAAGCTTAAAGCTTAAGCTTCAATCTTAAGCTTTTAGCTTTAAGCTTAAGCTTATGCTTAAAGCTTAAATCTTTAAGCTGAAGCTTTAAGCTTAAGCTTTTTCTTAAGCTTTAAGCTTCAGCTTTTTCTTAAGCTTTAAGCTTAAGCTTCAAGCTTGAGCTTAAATCTTAAACTTCAAACTTAATCTTTTAGCTTTAATGCTTAAGCTTTAAGCTTTAAGCTTTAAGCTTAAATCTTAAGCTTAAAGCTTAAGCTTAAAGCTTTAGCTTTAATCTTAAGCTTTTAGCTTTAAGCTAAAGCTTAAAGCTTAAATCTTTATGCTAAAGCTTTAAGTTTAAGCCTTAAGCTTAAGCTTTAAGCTTAAGCTTAAATCTCAGTTTCAAACTTAAACTTTAAGCTATAAGCTTAAACTTTAAGCTTAAAGCTTAATCTTTAAACTTAAAGCTTAAGCTTGAAACTTAAAATTAAAGCTCAAGCTTGAAGCCTAAGCTTAAAGCTTAAGCTTATAACTTCAGCTTAAAAATGTAAGCTTTAAGCTTAAGCTTAAAGCTAAAAGCTTTAGAATGAAGCTAAAGCTTTAAGCTTAAACTATAAGCTTTAAGTTTAAAGCTAAAAATTTAAGCTTTAGCCTAAAGCTTAAGCTTAAGCTTTAAGCTTAAGCTTTAAGCTTAAGCTTAAGCTTAAAGTCTATGCTTAAGCTTTAAGCTTAAGGCTTCAGCTTAAATTTTGAGCTTAAAGCTTTAAGCTTTAAACTTTAAGCTCAAGCTTAACTTGAAGCTTAAATCTTTAAGATTAAGCTTTAAGCTTAAAGCTTAAAGCTAAAGCTCAAAGTTTAGTATTTAATATTAAAGATTAAGCTTTAATCTTAACCTTAAAGCTTAAGCTTAAAGCTTGAAGCTTAAGCATTAAGGTTAAACTATAAGGTTAAGTTTTAAGTTTTAAGATTAAGCTTCAAGCTTAAGCTTTAAGATTAAGCTTTAAGTTTAAGCTTTAAGCTTTCAGCTTAAAGCTGAAGCTTAAGCTTTAAATTTTATCTTAAAGCTTAAGCTCAAGCTGTAAGCTTAAGCTTTAAGCTTAAGATTAAAGCTTAATCTTAATTCTTAAACACTAAACTCTGAGCTTAAGCTTTAAGCTTAAAGCTTAATCTTAAGGCTTTAGCTTAAAGCTTAAGCTTAACAATTCAGCTTAAAAATTTTAGCATTAAGCTTAAGCTTAAAGCTAAAATCTTAAGATTGAAGCTAAAGCTTTAAGCTTAAAGCTTAGTCTTAAATCTTTAAGCTTTAAGCTTAAGCTTTAAGCTTTAAGCATTAGTTGAAAACTTAAGCTTAAAGCTTTAAGATTAAGCTTTAGGCTTAAAGCTTAAACTAAAGCTTTAACCTTTAATCTTAAAGCTTAAGCTAAAAGCTTAAGCTTTAAGCTCAAACTTAAAGCTTAAGCTTTAAGCTTAAGCTTCATGCATAAGCTTTAAGCTTAAAGTTTAAGCTTAAAGGTTTGAGTTAAAGCTTTAAGCTTAAAGCTTAAGCTTTAAGCTTTTACCTTAAGTTTTAAGCTTAAACTTTAAGCCTAAGCTTAAGGCTTAAAGCTTAAGCTTAAAGCTTAAACTTTTAGCTTAATCTTTAGGATTAAGCTTTAAGATTAAGCTTGAACTTTAAGCTTAAGCTTTAAGCTTAAGATTTAAGCTTAAGCTTGAAACTTTAGATTTAAGCTCAAGCTTGAAGCTCAAGTTTAAAGCTTATATATATATATATATATATATATATATATATATATATATATATATATATATATATATATATATATATATATATATATATATATATATATATATATATATATATATATATATATATATATATTTATATTTATATATATATAAGCTTATGGCTTAAGCTTAAAGCTTAAGCTTCAAGCTTTGAGCTTAAGCTTTACGCTTAAGATTAAGCTTAATCCTAAAGCTTAAGCCCTAAGATTTGAGCTTAAACTTTAAGCTTTAAGCTAAAAGCTTAATCCTAAATCTTTAAGCTTTAAGCTTAAGCTTAAAGCTTAAAGCTTAACCTTAAAGCTTAAGATTGAAACTTAAGATTTAAGCTCATGCTTGAAGCTTAAGCTTAAGGCTTTAGCTTAAAGATTTAAGCTTTAAGCTTAAGCTTAAAGCAAAATGCTTTACATAAGAACATAAGAACATAAGAATAGAGGACACTGCAACATGCCTACTGGCACACACGAGGCAGCTCCATTTTTTAATTGTATTTTCAGCATGTCTAACCTATTCTATTCTACTCTACTTATTTATTCTGTTTTTCTTTTTATGATTTTTCTAATAAGCACTAACCTATTCATAACCACCCTACCTCTGTCATATGTCTATCTAATCTACATTTGAAGGTGTCTAAGGTATTGGCATTTACTATCATACTAGGAAGCTTGTTCCATGCATCAGCTACTCTATTACCAAACCAATTTTTACCAATTTCCCTTCTGAACCTAAATTTATCAAGCTTAAATCCATTATAACGATTTCTGGTTTGATCATGAATTTTTAAAACTTTATTAATATCTCCCTTGTTAATCCCTTTAAACCATTTATACACTTCAATCATATCCCCCCTAACTCTTCGCCTCTCTAGAGAATGTAGATTAAGTTTTTTTAATCTGTCCTCATATGGTAGATTTCTGATATTGTGCATCATCTTGGTCATTCTTCGTTGCACTCTCTCCAAGGATTCAATTTCCATTCTATAATAGGGTGACCAGAATTGCACAGCATAATCTAAATGGGGCCTAACTAATGCAAGATAGAGCTGCAAAATAACTTTTTCCGTCCTATTGCTGACGCTTCTTGAGATAAATCCTAAAATTCTGTTTGCTTTATTTCTGACTGCTGTGCATTGCTCTCTTGGCTTAAGACTACTACTCACAAGAACTCCCAAATCCCTTTCACACTGAGAACTCATGATTTCATGGTTATTTAGCTTATAACTAGTATTGTCTTTTATAGTTCCCATTTTAACTACTTTACATTTTTCAACATTAAATTCCATTTGCCATTTGTCCGACCATTCAGATAATCTATTTAGATCTTCCTGTAAAGCATGAATGTCTTCTTTTCCATTTATAGCTCTACCTATTTTAGTGTCGTCTGCGAATTTGCTTAGGTTACTACTGATATCCGAATCCAGATCATTTAGATATACGATGAATAATAGAGGACCCAGTACCGAGCCTTGTGGTACCCCGCTTGTAACCGAGCCCCACTCTGATTTCTCTCCATTTATGCAAACCCTCTGTTTTCTGTCTTTTAACCATTGTTTGATCCATCTGAGCACAGCTCCTCCTATACCATGAGCTTCCAGCTTTTTAACTAATCTTTTGTGAGGAACTCTATCAAAAGCTTTGCTAAAATCTAGATATATTGTATCATATTCTTTGCCACAATCTACTGCCTCGTAAACTTCTGAATAAAAAGACAGTAAGTTTGTAAGGCACGAAAAACCCTTAAGAAACCCGTGTTGTGAAAGTTTTATCAGTCTGTGTAATTCTAGATGTGCCCTTATTTTATTTGCAATTGTGGATTCTAGAATCTTACCCACTGTTGACGTTAAATTTACCGGCCTATAATTATTCTTTTTAACACGTTCTCCTTTTTTAAATATTGGTACCACATCTGCCAATTTCCACTCCATGGGTACCGATCCTAATTTTATTGAATTATTAAATAATGCAGTTAGAGGACAACTAAGCTCTTCCTTGCAATTGACACTAAAGCTTTAGGTTTAAGCTTTAAGCTTTAAGCTTAAAGCTTAATCTTAAAGCTTTCAGATTTAAGCTTAAGTTTTAAGATTTAAGCATAAGCTTAAAGCTTAAGATTAAAGCTTTAAGATTAAGCTTTAAGCTTAAAGTTTAAAGGTAAAGCTTAAAGCTTTAAATTTTAAGCTTAAGCTTTAAGGCTTAAGCTTAACCTTAAAGCTTATTCTTAAAGCTTTAAGCTAAAAGCTTTAGCTTTAAGCTTAAATTTAAAGCTTAAAGCTTAAGCTTAAAACTTAAAGCTTTAAGCTCAAGCTTTAAGCTTAAGCTTTAAGCTTAAAGCTCAAAGCTTAAGTTTGAAGCTTGAGTTTAAAGGTTAAGCTTAAAGCTTAAGCATAAAGCTTAATCTTAAAGCTTAAAGCTTAATCTTAAAGTTTAATCTTAAAGCTTAAGCTTCAAGCTTTAAGCTTAAGCTTTAAGGTTAAGATTAAAGCTTAATCTTAAATCTTAAATACTAAACTTTGTGCTTAAGCTTTAAGCTTTAAGCTTAAGGCTTAATTATGAAGCTTAAAGCTTAAAGCTTTAAGCTCAAGCTTTAAGCTTAAGCTTTAAGATTAATGTTTAAGCTTAAAGCTTGAAGCTTAAGCTTGAAACTTAAGATTTAAGCTCAAGCTTGAAGCTTAAGCTTAAAGCTTAAGCTTAAAGCTTAAAGCTTTAAGCTCAAGCTTTAATCTTAAGCTTTAAGCTTTGAGCATAAACGTTAAGCTTAAAGCTTGAGCTTAAAGCTTTAAGTTTTAAGCTTAAGCTTCAAGCTTTAAGCTTAAGCATAATGCTTAAGCTTAGAGCCTAAAGCCTTAAGATTAAGCTTTAAGCTTAAAGCTTTAGCTTCAATCTTAATCTTTTAGTTTTAAGTTTAAGCTTAAAGCTTTAATCTTTAAGCTGAAGCTTTAGGCTTAATCTTAAAGCTTTAAGCTTTAAGCTTAATCTTTAAGCTTAAAGCTTAAGCTTATACACTAAGTTTAAGTTTAAAACTTAAGATTTAAGCTCAAGCTTGATTATTAAGCTTAAAGCTTAAGCTTAAAGCTTCAACTTCAAGATATAAGCTTTAAGCTTAAACATAAAGCTAAAAGCTTAAGATTGAAGCAAAAGCTTTAAGCTTAAGCTTAAGCTTAAAGCTTAATCTTAAGGCTTTAAGTTTTAAGCTTAAGCTTTAAATTTAAATATATATGATAAGAAAAGCCCATGAAATAAAACAATGAAAAATATATATATATATATATATATATATATATATATATATATATATATATATATATATATATATATATATAAAGTACTTATTAATTTCATGAAAGAAACTGGTAACCTACTTTGAGAAGGAGACCAGTTTAGTTCACGAAATTGATAAGTACTTTTTATATATTTTTTTTCGTTTTTTTTATTTCAAGGCTTTTCATACCATTTTAGACTGTATGTCAACAGTTCAGTGTTACTAATATAAATATATATATATATATATATATATATATATATATATATATATATATATATATATATATATATATATATATATATATATATATATATATATATATATATATATATATATATATATATATATATATATATATATATATATATATATATATATATATATATATATATATATATATATATATATATATATATATATATATATGTATATATATAAATCATCATCGATTGATATGATATCTGAAGAGTTCATATTATTTCTTATTACATTAATTAGTATATATTTGGTACAACGTTTTCAACAAAACTATATAAAACCTTTATTTATGACTGAATTCCAAATTGGTATCACTCATCAATTTGATTACATAAGTATTCTGTACTGCGAATATTATGAACCTATAAATTTGGTGGGAATAATGGACTGGAGTTTTCACTTGGAACAATTCAGTGATAAGTTTTATTCAACTTTCTTATAAATATTTTGATACCACATACTACTTCTTGAACTAAAAAGACAAAATTAGTGAAAATTAATTCACAGAAATTAATTATGATGGAATTTATGGTAATGATAATGTTTGGAGATATATTTCATACTAGTTTGAAAGTTTCACATATATATCAGAATTTGCATACCACAGTACACTGTTTCATATCCTAACTGTATTTTGCATTGATGTGTATTACAATAAATGTATTTTCCTACATAGGTGCACTTCATCTTAAAACTTTCTTGTATTATTTTGCTCTCAAAGTTACATCTTTTGAAGAAAAATGGTAAATAATGTGATAAATTACTTAAAATGTCCGGCATCTCTTCCTTCATGATATTGGTGGTCAATATTCCCAACAAATGCAAATAAGACTGTAAACACGATGCATCTGAACTCCTAATAACAAATTAAGCCATAAAGAGTTGATGATAATGAATGTTGCTGTTATTACTATGAGATTAACTCTACATAATAAAAGGCCCTAAATGCATCTATAATATCCAAGTGGCGATCAATAAAAACAAAATATAACAAAGGAATAAAAATATTTACACTAGAACGACGAAAGAGTTACTTTCATTCAGCCTATCTGAATCAAGATAACAAAAGCCATAAAAATGAATAATGCATAAGTACTTTCAAATATTTCTATCAAAAGAAAGATAAAATTACAATTCATTGACAAAGATGAATGAATCTTCAAAATTTTCTTCCGCTTTTTGTATATACTTTGTATTTTCAAAGAAACCTAAAAACTACCTGATTCGAGGCTTCAGGATCTAACTAATTCTGCAGAGGAACACATATAAATGTTCTCTATAGCTCCTATTAAGGTTGATGTTAGTTGGTAGTTATAGCACAAATCTAAAGGAAAAGGAGAAATTCTTCTAATTTCCAGGTTAGTTTTTTCTTTTATATTTCTCTCTATTGCATTAAAGTTACAAGTCTAAATATGCTGGATATCCATTTGAAAATAAATATCTCAAGATCACTCATAAATAAAGATGCAATGTTGATGAAATCATATCCAAGGAAAAGAATGGTATTCGTATTATAACATCACTTACTAAATATTATTTACCATCTCTCTTTCTCTCTCTCACTTTATCTATCCTTGTTTATCTCTCTTTCTCTTTCTTTTTCTTTCACTCTCTCTCTCTTTATCTCTCTCCCTCTCTCTCTTTCTCTCTCACTTTCTGTTTATTCATAAAATAGTAAATAATTATATATTTCCCTCTCTTCATATGCACACTAACCTTAATATTTATATTGAATTTGTAGAAGAAAGAGTAAAAGATCAGTGTTGGAAACATTTACTGAATTTCTGAAAATGAAGTCAATGTCTTTTACAGTTCTAATTAACACCATCAAGTAAATAAAAAAAATCTGCTCTTTTCCATAGTTGTAAGAAAATGTAAACAAGAGAGAGAGAGAGAGAGAGAGAGAGAGAGAGAGAGAGAGAGAGAGAGAGAGAGAGAGAGAGAGAGAGAGAGAGAGAGAGAGAGAGAGAGAGAGATTAAAAATATTAGAATGTGATTTTCATATCAATATTAGCTTTAAACACGATTCCATTTAATTAGTTTTGGAGATAAGAATAGTTTTTCTTTTTTAATTTTTGCTGATAGAATTAATTATCCAACTTATTTTTGTCTGACAAATTGCACTTTTCCTCATTGTCTCAGAGTTTTTTTTTTTTTATTAAAATGGTTATAGAATAAAGAATTACAGGAGTAACTACGCAACTGCCAATCTCGATAGATCCTTAATCGTGAATGATGAAAAAAACGAATGGGAAGAAAAATTTAGTCGTGATGGATGAAGAAGTGGTTAATCCAAGAGTAAGTCACCACGTCTTGAGTTTGGAAAGGAGACATAAACTATTCATATTTTATCAAAAGTTTATGTCAGTTAAAGGAATAAAAGAAAATTTTATAAATATAAGCTTTATATATGTCATATAATAATGTCCCTAGCAGTCTGTGATTCAAAAGCAAACAATCTATTAATGCTTTCAATAAAGTAAACTCTGAGTTCAAAGAGAATGAGTTCATTGTCAGAGTAAAAAGAAAATATGCATCATAGAAGTTCTCTCAGTTCTACAGTCGTACGTGGATCATATGTCTCCTATCAAAATCACTTGTAAGGATTCTTACAGCTCAGAGGCTCCAGCGTATGTATTTTACAGAACCTCAAGGAGAGGCGAATCATACTATCTATGGAAAGGGATTATTTCGGCGCCACCCTTTGGGCGTGGCTCTTCTGGTCCAAAGCTGTTTTGGTGCTGCTCTTTTGGCACAAAGCTATTTAGGCTAGGATAGATTAGGTTAGGTTAGTTAGTTGTTTACCCTATTCTCATTTTGTAAAGGCACCGTCCACAGCATCAACAGGGCCTCGCCAAAACGGTATTCTCAAAAAGTATCCGAACCTACAATCTATGTTAGTGATTTGTTGACGTTATCTGTCTTGATTTGCTCTACCCCTTTGCAAAACTCCCGCATTAACTGAAATATCTCCTACTGTCAAACAATGGTTATGCGAATTTTTACATTTTGTTTTTAATCACAAAATAACTTTTGCAGTATGATATTTAGAATGGAAATGATTTCTTCTGATTCCCAAAATTCAATATTATATCAAAGCAAATGCATTAAATTACTGCATATGAATGAATTTCGCGGGGACTGATCTTACTGCAGTAATTATCATTGATATTACAAAAATAAATCTTTTACTTAATAAACGAATAAAAATCTTTAGATTTATATATAAGAAAATGGTAATATATATTTGCAAGTATAAACCTTATGTGTGGTACTAATTTATCGACATTTCAGTTATGAAAATAGAAATAGATTAATAAATATTTCAAGTAAAAACCATAAGAACAAACACTGCTTCTCTGACCTAATTCAGTGTGGCATATCATGTACTTATTTGGATTGTAAATATTCTTTGTTATTCCTTAAAAATTTACATTGCCTTATTATCGACATCTCAAATACGACTACGAATTTGAATTGCTATACATATCCTCATGAATGCCAATATCGCTACATTACGCTAACTGATATCCAATTCATAATCAAGTATACAAATTTAACTAAAAAAAATTCACCCTTTATTTCCATAATGAATATGAACTTCGCTTTATTGAGCTTATACATAGAGTAATTATGAGTAAAGAAAAATCTAGAACTGTGATTATATCATAAATAACTGTATATTATATACATTTATTTCAGTAAATGTGAATAATACTGAATGTAAACCTTGTTAAGTGCATATAAAATTGCTTTTGAATTATCTTAATGCAATATACAAACAGACAAGCCTTCATTTTCAACTCAAAAGCATCTCTTTACTTTTACTGCTTATTTTGTTAGAAAATACAATAGCACATTCATAGCCAAAAACTAAAATGAAAAGTAGAAAATGTAATTTTACGAGAATTTTAAACTTGATTAAGTTGCAGGTAATCTCGTCCATACAAGAACATCGAAGAAGGCAGTATTTTCTCTTACATATTAAATGCTGGAATTCGTTTCTTCTCCATAAAAAAAAATAAATTCCAGCGACAGGACAAGATGATACAGCTAATGGTACGCATAATGAAACTGAAATCTCAAGTTCATGCTGTCACAGGAGGAGACCACAACTTAATTTATTATCATCTCTATTTGGCCTTCATTCTCTCTATTACATTTAACTATATCTTTATATTCTTTGATCACAACATTTTCTTTTTTAACTTCTTTCCGTCAATCAGATTAACTACACCAAATATTTTACTACTTGACATTTCTTGAAGTTACTGACATTCTCTTTTTGAGCGAATAATGACCTCATACCTGTGCTATAATTATCCTCTTTTTCTATCCTATTCATGAACACCTTAACCTCATTCTCTGTTTTCTTAATTAACCTTCTTTGTGAACTTTTCCAATTCTTCTTTGTAACCTTTCATTTCATCATAATCACATAATTAAGCGCCATTTCATTTTTTTCCTTCCACTTCTCATCATGTATGTGTAATTTTGCAGAAGATTAAAAATAAGATCAGACAACACACTGAAAAGAGAGGGACGAAGGATGACACAGTGCCAAGACAGACAAGGCTCTTGCAACAGATTGATATAGCTAGTTATCTAGATAGATAGATAGATAGATAGATAGATAGATAGATAGATAGATAGATAGATCGATAGATAGATAGATAGATAGATAGATAGATAGATGGATGGATAGATAGATAGATAGATGGATATAGCTTGACTGATTGAATGATTAGGCTTTATTTCACTAAATAATACATATATTGGAGTAAAAGAAATTGCATATTTATGTACATTACATTACCAAAAAGGCAACCAATGATCAACAGAAATTACCATGCTATTTATATTCCAGTAAAAATCATCAAAAGTCGGTTAAAAACACAACCACACATATGTTTTCACAAGATAAAATATAAAGAATAAAATCCATGAAAAAACATGTTTATACATATGTCAATTAATATCTAAATGCATATCGTATATTAATATTCCATTAGAAATTATCATAGTCAGTTCAAAAACATAAGCACACATTATTTGTTCAATAAAGAAATATAATAAACGATCGCTAATGAAAAAAATATATATACATAATTCACTCTATTCAAAAAATAATGCAATAAAAGTGTCAAATGTTTATGTAAAAAGATATTGATATTCTATAAATAAAAACTCGATATCATAAAATCACTGTAAATTCACACTTAAAAGCGGTTAACATAAAAGTTAAAAAGTATTGCAGTTACACCCTTACCCTCCCTTCACGGTAGGAGAGAAAGACACTTTCATTCAAAAAACATTAATCAGGTTTAAAATCTATTAACAAGTTACAAAAGATCGTCATTTAAAGATACAGGAAAAGTAGTTCATTAAACATTAGGTCAAAACTATTCTTAATGGCTTCTCCCTACTTTGAACAAAATCAATTCCTGCCTAAAAAAGCTTTGATGTCATTATCACCCAAGCAATGAACATCATATTTCTTAAAGAGAACATCATGTACCTCCCTTATTATTGGTGATGTTATCAACAATTAATGTTATAACTTCATTATCAACTACAGGGATTGAAGGACAACCATATGGAAGTCAGCATATGGATCACATTTACATAGATAGGAAAATAGAAAGACATGTAGATAGATAGATAGATAGATAGATAGGGTGACCGATTGATAGATAGATAGATAAATAAATAGATAGATAGAAAGATAGATGGATTGAGAGATAGATAAAATGAAAGATTTCAACCCCAGCGCAAACTTTACCTTCTTTATTTTTAATATTCCCTTCGACATCATTATAATTCGAGATCTGCACAAGAATAAGTCCCCAGTGCGTATATCAAAGGCTCCCTTTGGTGCTTTGCAGAGACTCTGATCATGAATACTGATTTTTTTTTTTTATCGGAATAGGGAAGGATTCATCCTTTTTCATACCAGCTTTTAAGAAAATATCTTGAGCCTATCTTTATATACATACACATACATTCATATGCATGACCTCATTCCTTCTTGTAAGGGGGGGTGTCCGAGCCAAGAAACACGTATTCACCACGATCCACATATACCTCAACTACACCTCTTAGCTCCTTGGGGATAAAGGGTTGCCACTTTTCCCCCTTCCACCCTCCTTTGGTCATCCACAAGGTAGGCGAGTAAGGATATGTCTGGACATCCACAGGTGTTTTACCCCCGCCGCTTCATCGCATGGCAACTCTTATTACACCCGTCCATCACAGTTCACTGAATTAGCAGGTGCAAGAAATCCCTTTGGCCCTTGTCACCTATACATAATCTTTCTCCATTCATTCCTGTCTCTTCCACAATCTCTTTCCTGCTCCAATGACAGTCCATGATCGTTCAGTGCCCTTTTCAATTCATTCATCTATCTCATTTTAGGTATCCCTCTTGTGCTAACTCCAATCACTTCTGCACTCCACACTATTTCAATATTCGTTCATCTCTCATCATTTCTAAGTGTTCAATCCAACTCAGTATTCTTTGATCTAACCTTTCTGACAGCTTCCTTTCAACACCCTTTCTTTGCCTGACATCTTCATTACTTACTCTATCTATTCTAGATAGACCAGTCATATTTTGTAAATACCTTATCTCCATTACGTTCGACTTGTTCCTTTCATCCTATCTCGTATTCCAAGTCTCTGCTCCATACAATGCTGTCGGCTCAATCATACCTTCATATTTCCTTCTATATACATTCATTCTCAAATATTTATTTCTCTTTACACTTTTCAACCCACCTAGAGATTTACTAGCTTCCTTCACTCTATGACTTACCTCCGTATCCACTCATCCGCTCATTAGTACATGCGACTCCACATAAGTAAAAATCTCAATTCTTCAAGCAACTCTTCTTTCACTCTTATATTCATTCTGCCAATATTAAGACTCCTCATTCATGTTATGGCTTCAATTTTGCCAGTATTTACCCGGATGAGGAAATGTCCCTGGGGGAAATGCACAGGATTGGAAAATAATGATCTTGAATGTGCATACCACAATTATTTTGAAATATATACATACTTTTTAATCATTGAGTTGTAAACCATCTTTATTTTCAGCCTATCACTATTGTACTTGAAATATATTTGTAGTTACTCTGACTAAAGACCGTAGAGTAAGGAACATCTCTGTTATTTAAGATGTACTTTCTAATTCAGTCTTTATTCTTACTCCACGAAAAATACTAATTATTCTTAAGTGTCCTAATAATAATATTTAATAATAAGATGACACAATTCTTATCAAGTATGAAAGGGATATGCAAGTGAACCTGGACACTATTAATATTCCATCATTCATATCATGAAATTACAAAACATTCTCATCTCTAAGTAGAAAATTGAATAAACTAAATAAGGATGATATATTTCCCACATCGTGGCTTTCAGAATATTAACATAATAGCGCCTGCATTTTTAAAGCAATTGCTTTAAAGTGAATTGCTTTATGGAACAAAAAAAAACTAATTTGAAGAATAAGATAAATAATTATAAAATAACAGAAATAATATTACTTTTATATCCACAAATTATACAGTGGGCATTCATAAAATATATATACACACAAGAAACCAAACATCTTGAGTAAATATCACAACACCTCAGGGTAATTTTTAAAGTACTACAGCATACAGGCTAATACAATTTTATTTCAATTATTGTGTAAATGCTCTTTCAGTTTCTTTTTGCTTTTCTGAGTTGTTTCTGTTTCATATATGTCCTCTGGCAGACTGTTCCATAAATTGGGAGCCCTGATAGACAAGGCTTTGTCTGCTATTTTTGCTCTTGTTCTTGGAATCACGAGATGTTGTGATTATCGAGTGGTTCTTTCCAGTGAACTGCTAACGGTATTAATTTGCATAACCCATGTAATTGAAACAGCTTGTATTAACTTATACATAATCTTCACCATGTCGAATTTGATTTGGTCTTCTACTTTAGGCCATTTTAGCTCCCATATAAATGGTGTTGCCCGGTCATCCTTTTGCCATGACCAACAGCAATTTTAGCAGCAAAATATTGAATATTTTGACCCTTGCCTAATATACTTTTATTACGGCCGCTCCATATCACTGAGAAATTGAATATACAGCTAAGTACCAAGGCTTCCACTGTTATTTTCCTGCTGCGGCTGTCAAAAAAATCTTTTTTATCTTTGGAAAATAGAGCATACCGCTTGCTTTTGTACATATATATTCGACATGAGATTCAAATGATAATTGGTTGTCAAGAAGTAGACGCAAATTCCTAACAGTAGGAAGTGGTGTATCATGAAGAGGTCCTACTTTAATTTATAGGTGTTTTGGTATGCGATCTAGATTAGCTCTTGATCCGATGAATATGAAATGAAGCTTACTTGAATTTACTCTAAGTCCATTTCTTGTAAAATATTTTTTAACTCTCACCATTGTGGATTCCATTTCTAAGATAGGCAGTCAAGATATTCTATATTTTTGAAGATAATTAACTCGGAATCATCTGCAAATTGGAAAAGCATGGCATTCTGAGCAACAGTTTTTTAATCATTTATGTATATATTAAAAAGCATAGAACTGAGTCCTGAACCCTAAGGGACACCAAATTCAACAGAGAGCTTTGATGATACATGTTTTAGTATATTTGCTAACTGCATGAGATAGCTAGATAGCTAACAAAGAAGAAGTCATATATATGTAAGCCTTACCTTATCCTTAAGAGAATCGATTTGGTGAGAGACATTGTCGAACCCTTTAGAGAGATCACATATGACAAGCAGTGATATCTCATTGTTATCTATGTCTTTGCATAATTTGTCACTAACTTGTGTTAAGACACTTTGTGTAGATAGACCTTTCCTGAATCTTTGCTGGGTATTAAAAAATAGATGCCTACATGACAAGTGTTCCTACAGCTGGTTTGCAACAATTTTCTCTAAAATTTTTGAAAAAAATGGTGGAAGAGATATGGGTCTGCAGATGCTTCAATCGTCATTGTCTCCCTCTTTATATACTGGGCAAACAATTCCATATTTCCATTCTTCTGGGGAATCCCCTTTGATAGTGGCGGTGTTGATACTCACATTGTTTTAAAATAAAAATAAAAACCTAGCTCAGGTTTTGCATCTTACAAGCATTCAGTACACATTCCATCTGCCCCACAAGAATTTATATTTTCCAAGCTTTTTTTATTTTTGAATATGTTTTTTTACTGAGATTATGCCTTTGTGTTGAGGCCTAAGTGGAACACCTTGATTGCTTTTTAGAATGTTTTTAACTCTATGCTTTCATAAATTTCTTTCCCAATGTTTGCAAAATTCCTATTAAATTAGTCACATGACTTACAGATCATTTACATTTATTTTTGGAGTGGAGGTCTTTTCACTTGATACATTATCTTTTATAATCGTCCATAATGTTACATTTTTTAGCTTTACAATCCTAGAATATCCTTTTGTAGTCATTTGTTTTAAGCTGTTTGATGAGAGTGCTTATACACTTGCACTTGTTTCTCGACGTCGTCGGTATTCAGACTTTCGTTGAATTCCTGAACACAGCTCATAAACCATTGAGGAAAGTTTGTGTTGGTAACTGTTTCTTAAGTATATTCACATATATCACGGCTGATATATATTCATGATCTGATAAATGGCAATTTATTACTTCTGACAACCTGTTGAGTGTCTAATCATTTGTTATACTTGCATAAAGGAGGGTTTTACTTGTAATTGTTAGGCTAGGGTTTGGCAATTAACTAACTAAAATTTAGTTTGTTTACAAATTTCTTAAGCTTTAGCTGGAAAGAGAGGAGATCATCATTTAGATCTCCAAGCAATATTAATTTTTTCTCTTTACCTGACAGTAGTTGCAGTTTATTGTGGACGTATTCAAGTGCATTTACAAAGGCGTGAGGATGTCTATAGAGTGTTCACATTATGATCGATGGTAATTTCAGTAACTGTATTTTTACCCATATATCTTCAATCCCTTCACAAGGGGGCTTACTCTATTTTATTATTACACTTTTTAGGTCACTGTGTACATACATACACGAAGCAGCCCTGGAACACCATCACAACAGAGTAAATTAAATCTTCCTTATAAAGCACTTTATCTGGCATATTACTTTTTACCCAAATGTTTGATACACAGAGGACATTAGTTTTCCTCTCCATGATTAACATATCAATTTCATCAAAACATGAGAGGTTTAATCTAGTGCTAATGTGTTTTATTATCAAATCATCTCCGTATTTAATCTTTGCACTATCAGCTAATGAGAATAATTTACTTCTATAACAGAGTTACTTACAATTTCCATGTGTTAGAGTATGCTCAAAGAGACGACTTTGAGCTATTTTCACTGCAATTAAAGCACCCTGATCATTTCCAGCTATATAATGGTTGTTTGATATTGGGTTTGTTTTTATGAATTGGTCTTGGCCTCCCATATAAGTATTTCTCAGCCTCTTCATGGTGCTTGGATTTCTAGAATTATGGATATGATAATCTTTTAGATACCTTTGTTTTCTGCTGATATACGTAGAATAGGCATATAGGTCACCACAATTCCTGCCTCTTCCGGTTTGTCTGTTATCATCCTGCATGTTTTTATGGCTGGTGAGGTCCACCTGGCGCTTTTGTGCTCTTCTCATAAATGTAGAAGAGGGAGTTAAATTATTCAAACTCCGGTCTCTTGCAGCCTCTCTGTCGTCGTCTTGCAAGTCAATCTCACTGGCCATTCTTCGGAGGGGTTCTGATTTACTGCAATATGGTCTATGAATGCTTTCAGTTGAGCCATTAACCAATATTATATATTTGTTTCCCTTCTTCTGCAGGCTTCTTTTCTTTTCGCATTTCTGACCAATATGCAGTTACAAAATTAGTGGTGCTATTTGCTATGGACGTGTAGGAGTCGGATGTCACAGGCTCTTGTGAGGGTTGGATTAATGGGATGTTCTCCTAAGCAGTTGTGATCCATATCCCCTATTCCTACTCGGAAAAATATTGGGGTATCTATGAAAGATATCCTATTTTTTTTTATCACCACTCGCATAATTTTCCATTATAAATACTTTCTTTTTCTTTGTGTTCGGATGAAGGTGGACGAGCTCACATATGCGAATTGTAATATCTTTTTATATTCTCTTTTAGCTTAGATACTAGTTCACCAAAGTCGTCTAGAAATTTTTCACTGCTGACGTCATCCGAAGACAATATCAATCAATCCACCATACATAGAACTCTCCTTTACTTTACCTTTCATTTTCTCTTCAACTCATGCTTCAAACGTGTCCAGGATAAGCTTCTTGGATCGCTTTCATCAAATGTTTTAGATTAATGTCACATGTCAGTATTACCCAAAGGGAGTGACCGAGAAGCAGAGATATACCTGCTTTAACTGTTATCTGACTCACTGATACTAGTGGAACTATAATTGCGAAGCCTCACTGATATCAGTTGCCTATTATTTATTTCCTCATCCAATGAACAATAATTGAGATAATCAATCTCACCTTTCATCTCATTTTCTATGAATATTTTTTCCGTCTTGATGATATCTTATCTCGTGCTGAACATTTTCGGTGAAGACATCTTTTGGAGGGTCATCTCCATTGCCTATTAATTTAGTTAAATTATTAATTGTACGGTGTATGGAAAGAAGAATATAATATGGACAAGGAGAATATAAAGTCAAATATTCTTTTATAACCCATCTGCATTTCCTCCATGTCGTCTTGGTCCAACTCTGATCTTAGTGGTGTTTATTTTCTCTTCTGATATCAAAGGAGTTTGGGCCAGAGGCTGCCACTCCTTGAAATTACAACGAAAGCATATCAACTTTTCCATTATACAATGAAATCTATTTTATCTCTACAGATTAAATTTGAGATATACTTATTTTTCATATTTTGGAAAAGATAAGAGAGACTGTATGCAAGGCATTGTTAAATTTAATTTCCCAATTTAATATTAAATTTTATTCATTAGTAAATATTAACTTTCGCTTGTATTGAAAAGACAACTTAATGAGAATTATGAATAAGAAAAGTGTCAAGGTACTTGGTACATAAATAATTATCTATTCTGAGAATTTTAATTATTATGTAAAAACTTCAAGATGCTTAGAGCAGTAATTTTCAGACAGTTTCAAAAGACGCCATTTAAATATTTTAATTCATGGATAATTTTTATTTGAGACGTAATCATTAGATTTGATTAAAATGAATCATTTCCATAAGCATGCAAGCATCTGGAGACTCTAAAGCCGTGGTTTGTCGTTTTCATGAACGTCGAGGAATGAAAAGTAAAACCTCGAAGTATTTTTCTTTTACATTTATATTTCAAGTTTGAGGCTAAAGAGATATATTTAAGATATATGAGAGTCACAGAAAGAGACTCTATCCACACAATGGTAGGGGACGATGTGTCATTCAACTTCAACAAAAGGATCCCTGTAGCATGAGATGCCTTCCTTTGTATGTGTGTGAGTGGAAATATCCACAGCAAAAGAGGCGAAAATGACCCTCAGTCACCGTAAGGATATTGCTTACAGCATGAAGATATTCAAACATATGTCCTGCATTGGAAATGCCTTTCTTCACTTGCTCTTTCAACATGCAATTCTATTGCATTTTTTTTTTTGAGTGTGCTGCCCTCATCAATAAAGACCTGGGCACAAAAAAATACAAAGACAAAGGAAAAGGAAAAGGTTAAGGACAAGGCCGAGATGAGGTAAGAAAACGACTGACAGAAAAACAGTAAAAGTACAGAGAACCCTGAGATATGGAAGACTAGGCCCTGACATGATGATAGATCTGCTTTTTGAAGGATGATAGGTCATAAGAATTAGGAAAGAAAGAAGGAGGAAGAGAGATCCAGAGTCTGGAGGTAGATGGGAAGAAGCAGTCGCTGTGCCGACCAATCCGCAAGCTACAAATCTCCACACAGTACCCGTGAGATGAGGCCGCTTGGGGAGTGTTACGCGACCTCAGCAGTGGGGGAGGGATGCAACTCCCCTACTCATCAGAGCAGTGATGGAAGTAGTAGCGATAGAAAAGAGAAAGGGAAGATACCTTACGGCGAAGAGAGAGTGAATCCAAATTAGAAGTAAGAGAAGGATCATTAATTACTATGACTGCTTTAGATTCAATCCTATCAAGGAGATAAGTATAAGAAAAAGCATCCCAGATGTGTGAGCAGTATTCTAAGCAGGGACAGATAAGACCTTTATAAATTTTAAGTATCTGTAAAGGGGAAAAGCAATGACATAAACGAAACAAAACCCCAATTATTTTGGATGAAAATTTAGAACTTTGAATTATGCAATTCCTCCAAGACAAGTTAGAGGCTATATGGATTCCTAATATGTTGATCGAATTAAGAGTGTAAATTTTGTTAGTTTTAAAGACAATAGGTTTATCAGGAGGAGAAGAAGAAAAAGAGATAGCCAGAAACTTTCTTCAAAGCATTGAATTCAATTAATATTTGAGTGCATCGCCCAGATACTCTCTACAAACCGGAGTTGAGAGTAGAAGAAAGAGTGATACTAGATTGATTACGAGTAGCAGATGAAGCCTGTAAAGAAATAGCAGAGGTTAAAGTGAAGGGCCTAATCATCAGCAAAAGCATGAAGTAGAGAGGAAGAAGGGGATTATAGAAGATCACTGATTAAGAGAAGGAGCAGAGTGGGTGAAAGAACAGAGCCCTGTGGAACAACACTGGTAGTCGAGAATGGGGCTAGATCTAGAAAAATCAATAACTACAGAAATAAAATAGTCAAAACAAAAACTGGAAATCAATGGACAGAAGGAATGGATAAAGCCATAGGCAGGGAGCTTGGCCAACAAAGAATTTTGCCAGACTCTGTCAAAAGCCATATATATATATATATATATATATATATATATATATATATATATATATATATATATATATATATATATATATATATATATATATATATAAAACTTAAGCTTTAACTTTAGCTTTAAGATTAAGTTTAAGCTTAAAGCTTAAGCTTTAAAATTAAGCATAAGCTTAAAACTTAAAGCTTAAGCTTTAAGCTTAAAGCTTTAGCAAAAAGCTTTAAGCTTAATCTTAAAGCTTAAGCTTAAAGCTTAAGCTTAAAGTTTAAGCTTATGCTAAAAGCTTAAGCTTAAAGATTAAGCTTAAAGCTTAAGCTTTAAGCTTATGCTTTAAGATTTAAGCTTAGGCTTAAAGCATAAGATTAAACTTAAGCTTAAAGCTTAAACTTTAGCTAAAGCTTAAAGCATTAATGTTAAGCTTAAAGCTTAAGCTCAAAGCTTTAAGCTTAAACTTTAAGCTTAAAGGTTATGCTTAAAGCTTAAGATTTAAGTTTGACCTTAAAGCTTAAGATTTTAGCTTAAGCTTTAAGATTAAAGGTTAAAACTTAAGCTTAAGCTCAAAGCTTAAGCTTAGGCTTAAAGTTTAAGCTTATGCTTAAAGCTTAAGCTCAAAGATTAAGCTTTAAGCTTAAGCTTTAAGCTTTAAGCTTAAGCTTAAAGCTTAAGCTTAAAACTTAAGCTTAAAGCTTAAACTTTTGCTTAAGCTTAAAGCTTAAACATTAAGCTTAAAGCTTAAGCCCAAAGCTTTAAGCTTAATGTTTAAGCTTAAAGCTTATGCCTAAAGTTAAGCTTAAAGATTAAGCTTTAAGTTTGAGCTTAAATCTTAAGCTGAAACCTTAGGGCCTAAGCTTTAAGATTAAGCTTAAACTTAAGCTTAAAGCTTAATCTCAAAGCTTGAAGCTTAAGCTTTAGAGTTAAGCCATAAGCATATATATATATATATATATATATATATATATATATATATATATATATATATATATATATATATATATATATATATATATATAAATATATATATATATATATATATATATATATATATATATATATATATATATATATATATATATATATATATATATATATATATATATATATATATATATATATATATATATATATGTATATATATATATATATATATATATATATATATATATATATATATATATATATATATATATATATATATATATATATATATATATATATATATATATAAATATATATATATATATATATATATATATATATATATATATATATATATATATATATATATATATATATATATATATATATATATATATATATATATATATATATATATATATATATATATATATACATATATATATATCTTTAAGCTTAAGCTTTAAGCTTGAGCTTCAAGCTTGAGCTTCAAGCTTGAGGCTTAAGCTTAAAGCTTAAGCTTAAGGCTTGAGTTTAAAGCTTTAAGCTTTAAGTTTTAAGCTTTAGCTTTAAGCTTTAGATTTAAGCTCAAGCTTGAAGCTTAAGCTTAAACCTTAAGCATAAGGATATATATATATATATATATATATATATATATATATATATATATATATATATATATATATATATATATATATATATATATATATATATATATATATTTATATATATATATATATATATATATATATATATATATATATATATATATATATATATATATATATATATATATATATATATATATATATATATATATATATATATATATATATATATATATATATATATATATATATATATATATATATATATATATATATATATATATATATATATATCTTTAAGCTTAAGCTTCAAGCTTGACCTTAAATCTAAAGCTTAAAGCCTAAGCTCAAAGCTTAAAGCTTTAAACTCAAGCTTCAAGCTTAAGCTTTAAGCTTAAATCTAAAGCTTGAAACTTTAGATTTAAGCTCAACCTTGAAGCTTAAGCTTAAAGTTTTAGCTTAAATATATATATATATATATATATATATATATATATATATATATATATATATATATATATATATATATATATATATATATATATATATATATGTATATATAAGCTTATAGCTTAAGCTTAAAACTTAAGCTTCAAGCTTTGAGCTTAAGCTAAAAGCTTAAGCCTAAGCTTAATCTTAAAACTTAAGCCCTAAAGTTTGAGCTTAAGCTTTGAGCTTTAAGCTTAAAGCTTAATCTTTAAGCTTTAAGCTTTAAGCTTTAAGCTTAAACTTTAAGCTTAATGCTTATGCTCAAAGCTGAAGCTTAAAGCTTAAGCTTTAAGATTAAAGATTAAAGCTTTAGCTTAAGCTTTAAGCTGAAAGCTTAAAGCTTAAACTTAAAGCTTAAACTTAAAGCTTAAGCTTAAAACTTAATTTTAAAGGTTAAAGCTTAACCTTAAAATTTAATCTAAAAGCTTAAGCTTCAAGCTTTAAGCTTAAGCCTTAAGATTAATATTAAAGCTTAATCTTAAATCTTAAATACTAAACTTTGAGCTTAAGCATTAAGCTTTAAATTTAAAGCTTAATCTTAAAGCTTTAAGCTTTAAACTTAGGTTTTTTAGCTTAAGCTTTAAGCTTTAAGTTTAAGTTTAAGCTTTAAGCTTAAACCTTAAAGCTTTAAGTTCAAGCTTTAAGCTTTAGCTTAAGTTTAAGCTTGAACTTTAAGATTAACCTTTAAGCTTAAGCTTTAAGCTTGAGCTTGAACTTTAATATTAACCTTTAAGCTTAACCTTTAAGCTTAAGCTTTAAGCTAAAGCTTTAAGTGTTCAGCTTAAGCTTTAAGCTTAGAACTTAAAACCTAAGCTTAAAGCTTTGGGCTTAAGCTTTATTCTTAAAGCTTAAGCTTTAAGTTTTAGGCTTAAGCTTAATTTTTAAGTTTAAGCTTTAAGCTTTAGCTTAAGCTTAAAGCTAAAATTAAAGCTTAAATTTTAAGCTTTAAGCTTAATGCTAATAGCTTAATCTTAAAGCTTTAGCTTCAATCTTAAGCTTTTAGCTTTAAGCTTAAGTTTAAAGCTTAAATCTTTAAGCTTATGCTTTAAGCTTAAGCTTCAAGCTTGAGCTTAAATCTTAAGTTTCAAGCTTAAACTTCAAGCTTTAAGCTTAAACTTTAATCTTAAAGCTTAAGCTTTAAGCTTTATGCTTAAGCTTAAAAATTAAAGCTTTAAGATTAAGCTTTTAGCTTAAAGCTTAAAGTTTAAGCTCAAGTCTTAGGGCTTAAGCCTTAGGATTAAGCTTAAACTTAAGCTTAAAGCTTAAGCTCAAACCTTGAAACTTAAGCTTTAAGCTTAAGCCATAAACTTATATATATATATATATATATAAATATATATATATATATATATATATATATATATATATATATATATATATATATATATATATATATATATATATATATATATATATATATATATATATATATATATATATATATATATATATATATATATATATATATATATATATATAAGCTTTAATCTTAAGCTTCAAGCTTGAACTTAAATCTAAAGTTTCCACCTTAAGCTTTAAGCTTAATGCTTAAGCTTAAAGCTTGAGCTTAAAGCTTTAAGCTTAAAGCTTAAAGCTTAAGCTTAAGCTCTAAGCTTAAAGCTCAAGCTTAAAGCTTTAAGATTAAGCTTTAAGCTTATAGCTTAAAGCTTAAAGTTTAAACTTTAAGCTTAAGCTTAATTTTAAGCTTTAACCTTAAGTTTTAAGCTTTAGCTTTAAGCCTAAGCTTTAAGCTTAAAGCTTAAGCTATAAGCTTAACCTTTAAGCTTAATCTTCAAGCTTAAGCTTCAAGCATAAGCTTGAACTTTAAGCTTAAAATTTAAGCTTAAGTTTTAAGCTAAAGTTTTAGATGTTAAGCATAAGCTTTAAGTTTAATCTTTAAGCTTAAGCTTTAAGCTTAAAGCTTAAAGCCTAAGCTTAAAGCTTCAGGCTTAAGCTTTAAGCTTAAAGCTTAAGATTTAAGTTTTAGGCTTAAGCTTAATTTTTAAGCTTAACCTTTAAGCTTAACCTTTAAGCTTAGAGCTTAAGCTCAAAACTTGAATCTTAGACTTTAAGCTTTAAGCTTAAAGCCTAAGCTTAAGCTTAAAGCTTAAGCTTAAAGCTTAAAGCTTAAGCTTAAAGCTTATGCTTAAAGCTTAAGCTTAAAGCTTAAGATTAAAGCTTAAGCTTAAAGCTTAAGCTTAAAGTTCAAGCATGCTCTTAAAGCTTAATCTTAAAGATTAGGCTTAAAGTTTAAGCTTTAAGCTTAAACTTTAAGCCTTACGCTTAGGCTGAAAGCTTAATTTTAAAACTTAAGGCTAAAGGTTAAAGTTTAAGCTTTATTCTTAAAGCTTTAACTCAAAGCTTTAAGGTAAAACATCAAGCTTAAAGTTTATGCATGAAGCTTAAGCTTTAAGATTAAAGGTTAAAGCTTTAGCTTAAGCTTTAAGCTTAAAGCTTAATCTTAAAGCTTTAAGCTTAAGTTTTCAGCTAATTCTTAAAGCTTAAAGATTAAGCTTAAAGCTTAAAGATTTAAGATTAAGTGTTAAGCTTAAAGTATTAGCTTCAATCTTAAGCTTTTAGCTTTAAGCTTTAAGCTGAATCCTTAAGCTTAAGCTTTAAGCTAAAGCTTCAAGCATGAGCTTTAATCTTATGTTTCAATCTTAAGCTTAAAGCTTTAAGCTTCAGCTTTAAGCATAAAGCTTAATTTTAAAGCTTTAAACTTTAAGCTTAAGTTGTAAACTTTAAGCATAAGCTTAAAACTTAAGTGTAAAGCTTTAAGATTAAGCTTTAAGCTTAAAGCTTAAAGCTAATGCTTAAAGCTTTAAATTTTAAGCTTAAGCTTTAAACTTTAAGCTTAAGCTAAAACTTAAAGCCTTAAGATTAAGCTTTAAGCTTAAAGCTTAAGCTCAGAGTTTAGTGTTTAAGAATTAAGATTAAGCTTTAATCTTTGTCTTAAAACTTAAGCTTAAAGCTTGAGTTAAGCTTCAAGCTTTAAGCTTAAGCTTTAAAGTTAAGATTAAAGCTTAATCTTTAATCTTAAATACTAAACTTTGAGCTTAAGCTTTAAGCTTAAAGCTTAATCTTAAAGATTTAAGCTTTAAGCTAAGCTTTAAGCTTAAAGCTTAACCGTAAAGTTTAAAGCTTAAATCTTTAAGCTCAAGCTTTAAGATTAAGCTTTAAGCTTAAAGCTTAAGCTTATAGCTCAAAGTTTATGTTTGAAACTTAGATTTAAGCCCAAGCTTTAAGCTTAAGCTTAAAGCTAAAAGCTTAAGATTGAAGCTAAAACTTTAAGTTTAAGCTTTAAGCTTAAGATTTAAGCTTAAAGCTCAATCTTAAAGCTTAAGCTTAAAGCTTAAGCCTAAAGCTTAGAGCTTTAAGCTCAAGCTTTAAGCTTAAGCTTTAAGTGTAAAGCTTAAGCTTAAAGCTTGAGCTTAAAGCTTTAAGTTTTAAGCTTAAGATTAAGCTTAAGATTAAGCTTAATCTTAAATCTAAAACAAAAACTTTGAGCTTAAGCTTTAAGCTTTATGCTTAAAGCTTAATCTTTAAGCTTTAAGCTTAATTTATAAGCCTAAAGCTTAATCTTAAAGCTTAAAGCTTAAGCTTGAAACTTAAGATTTAATCTCAAGCTTGAAGCTTAAGCTTAAAGCTTAAGCTTAAAGCTTAAGCATAAAGATTGGAGCTTTAACCTTAAGCTTAAAGCTAAAAGCTTAAGATTGAAGCTAAAGCTTTAAGCTTAAGCAATAAGCCTTAAGCTTAAAGCTTAAAATTTAAGCTTTAACTTTAGCTTTAAGCATAAGCTTAAGCTTAAAGCTTAAGCTTAAAAATTAAGCTTAAGCCTAAAACTTAAAGCTTAAGCTTTAAGCTTAAAGCTTAATTCCAAAGCTTAAAGCTTAAGCTTAAGCTTAAAGCTTAAACTTAAAGCTTAAGCTTAACACTTAAAGCTTTAGTTCAAGCTTAAGCTTAAAGCTTAAGCTTGAAGATTAAGCTTAAAGTTTAAGCTTTAAGCTTAATCTTTAAGCTTAAGCTCTAAGCTTAAGCTTCAAGCTTGAGCTTTAATTTTAAGTTTCAAGCTTTAGCTTTAAACTTTAAGATTAAGCTTTAAGCTTTAAGATTAAGCTTTAAGCTTAAAGCTTAAGCTCATAGCATAAAGTTTAAGTTGGAAACTTAAGGTTTAAGCTCAAGCTTGAAGCTTAAGCTTAAATCTTAAGCTTAAGGCTTAAGTTTAAAGCTTCAGCTTAAAGATTTATGCTTTAGGCTTAAGCTTAAGCTTAAAGCTAAAATCTTAAGATTGAAGCTAAAGCCTTAAGCTTAAGCTTTAAGCTTAAGCTTTAAGCTTAAGCTTTAAGCTTGAAGCTTAATCTTAAAGCTCAATCTTAAAGCTTAAGCTTAAAGCTTAAAGATTTAAGATTAAGCTTTAAGCTAAAAGCTTAAGCTTAAAGCTTTAGCTTCAATCTTAAGCTTTTAGCTTTAAATTTAATCTTAAAGCTTAAATCTTTAAGCAGAAGCATTAAGCTTAAGCTTTAAGCTTAATCTTCAAGCTTGAGCTTAAATCTTTAGCTTTAAACTAAAATTTTAAGCTATAAGCTTAAGCTTTAAGCTTAAAGATTAAGCTTAAAGCTTAAAGCTTTAAGATTAAGCTTTTAACTTAAAGGTTTAAGCTTAAGCTCAAACCTTAGGGCTTAAGCTTTAAGTTTAAGCTTAATCTTAAAGCTTAAAGCTTAAGTGTAAAACTTAAAGCTTTAAGCTCAAGCTTGGAGTTTTGAGCTTTGTGCTTAAGCTTTAACCTTTAAGTTAAAAGCTTAATCATAAAGCTTTAAGCTTTAAGCTTAATCTTTAAGCATAAAGCTTAAGCTTATAGCTTAAAGTTTAAGTTTAAAACTTAAGATATAAGCTCAAGATTGAAGATTAAGCTTAAAGCTTAAAGCTTAAGCTTATAGCTTAAAGTTTAAGTTTCAAACTTAAGATTTAAGCTGAAGCTTGAAGCTTAAGCTTAAAGCTAAAAGCTTAAGATTGAAGCTAAAGCTTTAAGCTTAAGCTTTAAGCTTAAGCTTTAAGCTTAAACCTTAATCTTAAAGCTTAAGCTTAAAACTTAAAGCTTTAAGCTCAATCTTTAAGCTTAAGCTTTATGCTTAAAGCTTAAACTTAAAGCTTGAGCTTAAAACTTTAAGCTTTAGGCTAAAGCTTTAAGCTTAAGCTTTAAGATTAAGCATTAAGCTTAAAGCTTTAGATTCAATCTTAATCTTTTAGCTTTAAGCTTATGCTTAAGTTTAAAGCTTAAATCTTTAAGCTGAACCTTTAAGCTTAAGCTTTAAGCTTAAAGCTTAAGCTTAAAGCTTAAGCTTAAGCTTAAAGCTTAAGCTTAAGCTTAAAGCTTAAACTTAAAGCTTAAGCTTAATACTTAAAGCTTTAGCTCAAAGCTTAAGATTAAAATTCAAGCTTAAGCTTTAAGCTTTAAGATTAAGCTTTAAGCTTAAAGTATTAAGCTTATAGCTTAAAGTTTAAGTTTTAAACTTAAGATTTAAGCTCTAGCTTGAAGCTTAAGCTTAAAGCTTAAGCTTTAGGTTTTAGGCTTAAGCTTAATTTTCAAGCTTAAGCTTTAAGCTTAAGGTTATGCTTAAAGCTAAAGTTAAAGCTTAAATTTTAAGCTTTAAGTTTAAGGCTTATAGCTTAAGCTTAATGCTTTAGCTTCAATCTTAAGCTTTTATCTTTAAGCTTAAGCTTAAAGCTTAAATCTTTATGCTGAAGCTTTAAGCTTAAGCTTTAAGCTTAAGCTTCAAGCTTGAGATTAAATCTTAAGTTTCAAGCTTAAACTTCAAGCTTTAAGCTTTAGTATTAATCTTAAAGCTTAAGCTTAAAGCTTGACCTGAAAGTTTTAAGCTTTAAGATTAAGCTTTAGGCTTAAAAAATTAAGATTTAAGCCTAATGCTTAAAGCTTAAGCTTTAAGCTTATGTTTAAGCTTCAAGCTTAAGCTTTAAGCTTAAAACCTAAGCTTAAAGCTTTGGGCTTAAGCTTTAAGCTTAAAGCTTAAGCAATAAGTTTTAAGTTTAAGCTTAATTTTTAAACTTAAGCTTTAGGCTTAAAGCTTATAGCTTAAGCTTAAAGCTTTAGCTTCAATCTAAAGATTTTAGCTTTAAGCTTAAGCTTAAAGCTTAAATCTTTAAGCTGAAGCTTTAAGCTTAAGCTTTAAGCTAAAACTTCAAGCTTGAGCTTTAATTTTAAGCTTCAAACTTAAGCTTTAAGCTTTAAGCTTAAGCTTTAAGCTTTAAGCTTAAGCTTAAATCTTTAGCTTAAAGCTTTAAGTTTTAAGCTTTAAGCTTAAAGCTTAAAGCTTAAACTCAAACCTTAGGGCTTGAGTTTTAATATTAAGCTTAAGCTTAAGCTTAAAGCTTAAGCTCAAAGCTTGAAGCTTAAGTTTTAAGCTCAAGCCATATGCTTATATATATATATATATATATATATATATATATATATATATATATATATATATATATATATATATATATATATATATATATATATATATATATATATATATATATATATATATATATATATATATATTTTATATATATATATATATATATATATATATATATATATATATATATATATATATATATATATATATATATATATATATATATATATATCTTTAAGCTTAAGCTTTAAGCTTAAGCTTCATGTTTTTGTTTAAATCTAAATTTTCAAGCTCAAGCTTTAAGCTTAAAGCTTAAGCTTAAAGCTTGAGTTTAAAGCTTTAAGCTTTAAGCTTTAAGCTTTAAGCTTTAGATTTAAGGTCAAGCTTGAAGCTTAAGCTTAAAGAGATATATATATATATATATATATATATATATATATATATATATATATATATATATATATATATATATATATATATATATGTATATATTATTTTTTATTTATTTATTCAGATAACTGTACAATGGGACACATGCACATGGGCACTCCCAGTCATATTGCAGTTGATAAACATTACAATCTATTTGGTTATGTTTAAATAACATACTAATAGAATTTGCAATTAACTTTAAATATCATAGCAAGTAATTGATAATAAAATATAGTGTAATAATTGAAGAGTTAGAATAATAAGTAGGTACATACATATATATACATACATATTCACATACACATGCATATATATATATATATATATATATATATATATATATATATATATATATATATATATATATATATATATATATATATATATATATATATATATATATATATATATATATATATATATATATATATATATATATATATATATATATATATATATATATATATATATATATATATATATATATATATATATATATATATATATATATATATATATATATATA